>JAAXYX010000263.1:9924-48364 GCA_036851915.1 Ptenothrix huangshanensis | reverse complement strand
AGTGTGTGTTCTCTACCCCGAACACACGCTATAGGCAGGTAGACAAGGTTTTGGGGTAGAGAACACACGCTGTAGTCGGGTAGAGAAGGTTTTTGGGTAGAGAACACACGCTATAGTGGTAGAGAACACCGCGAATCAGTACCCCGCGAGGTAGCTGGTTGATACACCATTGATGATGCGATGATGAGTTTCGAAAGTAATTAAACAATGCGGAAAATGCGAAGACTCTTAAAATGTCAATATTAAACACTGCCAGACAGCCAGACTAGATGATGGAGGAGATGAAAATGAAGCGATGAGAAGTGATTTTAGTTTAAAATTCGCCCGTGTAAAAGTTTAAATTACCTGTATTTTTGTGAATCTAAGGGGTTGTAATGTTGGTTACAATGTGTGGACGCTGTAAAAACTAAATGCATCTAAAAACTAACAAGAAGCAGATCACCGTCCAAGATAATGCAGTTTAGGTGCGTTTTAGGTGGATTTCAGATAGATGCGTTTATGAGTACATAAAATAAGATTTGAGTTGTCGACTCTTACATGAGTTTGTTCCTGTTTTAAGACGATTTAGTTTTTACAGTGTACTTACTGTNCCAAGATAATGCAGTTTAGGTGCGTTTTAGGTGGATTTCAGATAGATGCGTTTATGAGTACATAAAATAAGATTTGAGTTGTCGACTCTTACATGAGTTTGTTCCTGTTTTAAGACGATTTAGTTTTTACAGTGTACTTACTGTCATGATTGAAGTGAATTGAATAAATAAAATAAATATCTTTTGAATATGAACTAGGTATTATTGTAATCAGTTCAGCTTCAGCCGATGAATTGATTAAATAACTAATTTGTAACTTTTTGATTCTGAATTGTTTCTTAATAAATTATTGGGATTGTAACTGTACTTGACTAAAAATGGCAGTTCTATATTACGAACTGAAGGATTTTTGAGTCGCCCTACATGTCTGGTCATTGTTATCCATTCCATTCGCTTGCAATCAACTTGGATTAAAATCGAAATTTCCGTGGATGCTACTAGATCCAGCTATAGCCATGTTGTAAGACTTAATACATGTATCTTGCACAGCATTAATTGTAATATACGAGGGCCGACGAACGAAGAAAATAAATGAATGGCGTTATGTTTTCGCGTCACTTTAGTATGTAAAACGTTTATTTGTAGGCACACTATAATTAAAGGTAGCAATATTCCGCGATTAAGCTAAATCAAAATAATAATTGTTCAAGTCCTCATAGCATGAACAGACTACTCGCTGGTTGAACCTATCTTAGTATTTGGTTTGCTTTTAAATGACTATACTGTAAACCAGCTGGGAATATCCGGTCGAAATTTATTCCTTGCTCGTACTGCCTTTAACCCTTCTTCCAGCTGTTCTTGTGTCATTTTTTCATCCTTCTTCTCTGCATTTTCCTTCTCCTCGGGGTATAATTCGGGGAACTCAAAAGTCTGACCTTTGGGCTTTAGGAAAAGGAATGATGCCAGATTAATTAGTAGTCATAAAAATAATAATGTGTGTGTCCTCATCAATTAATCTTGTTATACATATTATATCAACATGCACATACCAGCAAAACATTGGCAATTTTGAAGTCATCCTCTTTGATTATATATCCCTTCGTTGGCTCTTTCTTGAACCGTCCTGTCGTAAAGAAAACAAATTAATAAATGGATAATTGTAAACAAAATAAAACGAAAGCCAACATATATACATAAATCGTGAGACGCTGATGTGCAAAACCTTGAACTCCTGTGGCTTGGAGTTAATTGAACCCGAACGTGTCTGGAATAATGTAATTTAAATGTGCGTAATGCTTCGATCTCAACTTGGCTAACCCACCTTGTGCCAAATGACAATGGACCTCCGCTACTTCCACTTTATATATTTTTTGCAAATAATTTTTGACATCAAATTTACTCATTTCCTTGGACACTATAAACCTGATTCGGTTCGGAGGCTGATGAGGAATGGGTCTCAGCAACTTCATCCAAAAGTTTGGCAAAAATATTCGAAGCTGTGGGTTGCCTTTTTGGTACAAGGGATAGCTGAAAGTACAAAGAAGCACAGGTTTGTATTACCTATAATCAATGCTATGATAGGCATATGACTGGTCACTATAATTCTGAGTTGTTATAAATCAAATGAAATGTTGATGAGAAATTTTGCAAACAGAAGTCTGCTCTTAGCCCTTTTCGTTTATTATAACAAAAATTGTCATCGTCACAATCACCATTATACCAATCACCAATAGAAACTGAAAGTCCTTAATGCTTTCATTTTAGAACCCTTATTATAAATCTTAATAAGTATAGTTATGAATATGATTGTATTTACATTCTGGTTGACATTCTTGTTGGAAAAGAAGAGCGCGGTGCCAATAGGTCAGGAGCACAGGGAATATTTAGCTACCAAAGTTGTCTGAATACTTAAGTTGCCGGGCTGTTGTTAACTTGTTGTTTTTAGTTGTCTTGTCACTATCCTTGTTCTGTTGATATCCTGTATATATATGCTATATGGCAATAATAAACCAAACTCTAAACAATCTCCACGAAGTTATAGCAAGATCCAAAAACAAAAGTATTTTTATATATGTATGAATTAAAGCCATGCCTAATTTTTCAAAATGTAATTAGTAATAGGTAATATATAATAAAAAATACCCTTAGGAGAAGCAATGATCACAAACTAGGTTTGTAATAATGCGTACAAAATCCGGTACTATACGATTCAACCCCGTGGTGGTTTTTAATGATAGACCTATTTGAATTTACAATCTCACATTACAGATTAGAAAATATTACATTACAATTTATAAACATTCACAAAATCCCAGTTGTACATTGTACATATTTTATACTGAATACACTCGTACGGTTACGGTTTTAAATTTTTGCTGTGCAAAATTTGCCAATGATAACTGGTCAACAAGAGCAAGTTTATCTTTGTACCATAATCATGATATCTCTTTCGGTGGGATTTTCAAAGAAGTTCCACTTGCGTTCACAAAATTCTTGGATTTCTTATTTCTTGCTGTTGTATGTTATGTTTAAAGCCAGAAGGATTTAAATCATGACCATGCGGTATAAGCGCGCCTTGCCTTACTTCAGTGGCTTTTGTTCTCTCCTACTTTAATAATACATATCTCAGTATCGAATTTGATTTCGAACTCGTGTTCGTGTATAACCATAAACTTCCAGGCGGAGTGATTACATTAAATTAGAAATACAAGCTGTATCCATTTAGTAGTTCAAGATGGTCCGAAAAAAGGTTGATAATCGGATCAGGGTTTTAATTGAAAATGGAGTTGAAATGTCGCATCGAACCATGTTTGTTGTTGTGGGGGATAAAGGTCGAGACCAGGTAAGACCATTGCACTCCGAATCATCAATCCGAAGTGAATTTAGCATAGTATTAATGGATCATTACTAATAATGTAACTATGTTTAACAGCCCAATGAAAATCGACGATATTTTTATTTCCTGTTTGTTTTGTTTTAAAAAGAATCCCAGTCAACATTTGGTTGTTGATTGTTGATTGATTTGAATTTATGTTTTCAACTTTGTAGGTCGTTATTCTTCACCACATGTTATCGAAAGCAGCGGTTAAAGCACGTCCAAACGTGTTATGGTGCTATAAAAAGGAACTGGGGTTTAGCAGGTTTGTTCAGTTTTGTAGTTCATTAACTATAATTAAGTATGTAGCTGCCAAATGCTATCCTTGAACGTTTCAAGGAATTAAGGTAGTAATAAGTGTATTAATAAATTGTGATGTTTTTGACTTTGTTGATTTACAGTCATAGAAAGAAGCGTATGAGACAGCTACAGAAGAAGATTAAATCGGGAAAAATTGACGTAAATGAAGATGATCCTTTTGAACTGTTTATCGCCTCCACGAATATTCGCTACTGCTACTATAACGAGAGTCATAAGATACTCGGTAATACCTTTGGTATGTGTGTCCTGCAAGATTTTGAGGCTCTGACACCGAATCTGCTAGCCAGGACTATCGAAACCGTCGAGGGAGGTGGAATCATCGTTATTCTTTTGAGATCGGTGACGTCGTTGAAGCAATTGTATGCAGTTAATATGGATGTTCATTCAAGGCTACGAACAGAAGCTCATCAAGATATTGTGGGACGATTTAATGAAAGGTAAATTGTGAAGTGCAATTTTTCACAATGTTTTCTTTTATTTAATGTATTTAATATTATAAACTTTGTATGTATGCATTTGACGTTTGATTAAAAATACTATTTATGCAATTAGGTTTATTCTTTCTATGGGGTCTTGTGAGAATTGCATTGTGATGGACGATAGTTTAAATATTCTGCCTATTTCATCACACGTTCTAAGTATTGAGCCGGTACCTCCGAGGTCGGGACAGAATACTCCAGATGAAGTTGAATTGGCTGAGCTCAAAAACAGTCTTCAGGACACCCAACCTATCGGCGTTCTTCTAAATTGCTGCAAGACAGTTGATCAGGTAAGGTTACGAATTTGGAAAGCAAGTAATACAAAAAGCAACAGCAAGTAACTATTTTTAACGTTTTCCAACCACAATTTTATCGTGTTTTATGCTTACCTAAATTACGGTGCAATTCTCATGTTTCAGGCCAAAGCGCTGCTCAAATTTATTGATGCCATCTCAGAGAAAAGTTTAAATGCAACTGTGTCTCTTACTGCGTCTCGAGGTAGAGGAAAATCAGCAGCTCTGGGCTTATCAATTGCCGCTGCAGTCGCTTTTGGGTACTCGAACATTTATGTTACAAGTCCTAGCCCTGAAAATTTAACGACTCTCTTCGAATTCGTTTTTAAAGGTTCAGTTCAAATTCAGTTCCAGAGTTTTCCAATTCTTCATTAGCAATTTTTATGCACAAATGTATTTTATTTACCTGTTTTAATTTTATTTTAGGCTTTGACGTGCTTGAGTACCAAGAACATATTGACTATGATTTGATACAGTCCAAGGATCCAGAATGTAATAAGGCAGTTACGCGAGTAAACTTCTTCCGTGATCATCGTCAAACCATTCAGGTAAGTTAAATAAAGTTAAACCTGTACTATAGTTACATGTAGTCCAGAATAATACATTATCATTCCAGTAGCTTAAAACACATAACCTGTGCAAGTATGGCTCGCACTCGTTGTTTATACGTTCTATTTTCTATTGTTTTTTAAATATTTCCACAGTACATTCTGCCGTCAGAGTGCCAAAAATTAGGACAAGCGGAATTATTGGTAATTGACGAGGCTGCTGCTATTCCCCTGCCACTAGTGAAATCCCTGTTTGGTCCATATTTAATATTTTTATCGTCAACAATTAATGGGTACGAAGGGACAGGTCGTTCTTTATCACTTAAGTTGATTCAACAGCTGCGAAATCAGAGCAACAAGACATCAGACAAGGATGGTGACAAACTAACGGGAAAAGTTTCGGGCCGAACTCTGAACGAGGTACTTCGTTGTTGTTATTGGCATCAAGGCATTTAAACATGTTTGTCTTGTAAATGTATTTTTTGAATGTGGATGTTTATTTTTTACATAGGTATTTATTTTTTTATTTTTTGATGTTATGATGATTACATTACGAGGTTCTATTCAGATATATAATCATCACCTTTATGGATAGTAATAATAATAATACATTAATATTATCTTAGTAAATAAGAAGTGTGATTAAACTGCTTTAACCATTAGAGTCGTCGTGAGGCTATTACAGTTGTGTAACAGTGACTTAATAAAGTTTTTCTCTCTTTGTCAATTCAATATGAGTTCAAAGGGATTCAAAATGTACAACCCCACCTTTTAATATTATTATTTCAGGTGACTTTAGAAGAATCTATACGTTACAAATCCGGAGATCGGATTGAGAAATGGCTTACGAATTTACTTTGTTTGGATGCCACACTGACTGCACCGCTTACGTCTGGGTGTCCTCCACCGAAGGAGTGTGAATTGTATTATATTAACAGGTTAATATCTACTACTTTTGACCTACTATTTTAAAAGTGTATCTACTTTTCTTTCGATATTGTAGAATTAACGTTTTCAATTTATACTTTTCTGTTTACTCATTGTTCTTTTTCAGAGACACGCTATTTTGTTACCACAAAGCGTCTGAAGCGTTTCTGCATAGAATCATGTCATTGTACGTGGCATCACATTATAAAGTAAGTAGGTAGTTTTGTTTTAAATCAAATAATTATATGTAGCTTTTATTTGAATGTGTTCAAGCGTTTTTCGTAGAATTCGCGGTACTATTCCGACAGTGCTAATTACCGTAAAACTTCTAATAATAGCCCCGGCTACCATTTGAAATACCTATTTACTTTTCTTCCTGGTCATCGTAATGCTTAAGTACCTATAAAATTTGACCCGGCTAACCAAAGAGGTAGGCTATAATTGGAAGTTTAACGATAAATAATGTTATTTCGTCCTTGCTGCACAGAATTCACCCAATGACTTACAAATGCTGTCAGATGCACCCGCTCATCATTTGTTCTGTCTTCTTGGACCATCATCTCCTAATCAGAAATTTTTGCCCGAAGTTCTTGCTGTTATCCAGGTATTGCGGATTTACTTTCTCTTTTATTTCTAATTATCTTCATTAATGTCTATGTATTTATGAAATTATTTATTTGATTTTTCCTAACTAGGTTTGTTTGGAGGGGCAAATATCAAAAGGCAGTATCGCTGCTGCTTTGGCGAATGGGCAGCGTCCGTCTGGAGATTTAATACCGTGGACAGTTGCTCAGCAATTTCAAGATCAAAATTTTCCATCCCTCTCGGGAGCCAGAATCGTCCGAATTGCTACTCATCCCGACTATCAGGGCGTAAGGATGATTCATGCTAAATTGTATTTTCCACTTTTTTGGATTATTGTGCTATCGTATAAAATACTATACAGGATTATTCGTTACTTCATATTCATTATTTTGTAACAATGTAGATGGGCTATGGATCTCGAGCGATGGAGTTACTTCAAAATTATTACGAACTGAAAATATTGAATGTAGATGAGAATGCACCTGTACCCCAAGAAGCAGAAAGGCTAGCGGATGAGGAAATTAGTCTTCTTACAGAGAAAATAGGTAGTTGGACTAAATTAGATGTTACACATGGATTTTGTTTGTAAAACTTATTTGCCTGTGCTCCAGTTGTTGATCTTTGAAAAGCTTGTATTATTCCTCTTTCTCTTTCTAAGCTTGAAAGAAGTGCTGATAAAAGTATTTCTTGTTTTCAATGTGTGTTTAGCTCCAAGGAAAAACCTACCTCCCCTTCTGCTGAAATTAAGTGAGAGACCAGCTGAATGCTTGCAGTATTTAGGTGTCTCTTACGGAGTTACTTCACAGCTGCTGAAATTTTGGAAACGAGCTGGGTTTGTACCAGTATATTTGAGGTAATTTTTGCTACATGTTATTGTCATTTAAATTGCTATTAGTTTTTAAGGCTTCCGGTTAGTACTTAATTTATTTCGTTCGTTAATGTTTTTGTATGTCACCGGAAGTGTAAAGTATTTTTGCTCTAACAGGCAAACATCTAACGACCTCACTGGAGAGCATTCGTGTATAATGCTAAAGCTGTTGGAAAATGAATCAGTTCATGGGCTGGACTCTTCTTGGCTTGCAGAATATTGGACAGATTTTCGGCGTCGATTTGTGTCATTGCTGTCGTACCAGTTCCGACTCTTCGCACCGTCATTAGCCATGAATATACTGACCAACAAGAAATATAATGTAGAATCTACAGGTACTACGACTATGCTTCTTCCACATTACCAACCTAGACTTATATTGAAGTTCCCGTGATTTAACCCGTATCATAAGTATGTAGATAGTTTTGGTCACATACTTCGGTGCACATATTAGTTTTAATTATAATTGATAATAATTTTTCTTGTTGTATTCTATTGATTTAACCTTTGCAGATATTACTTCAGAGGAGCTTCAGTTTTGCGTTACACCGTACGATATCAAACGGTTGGAACTTTATTCAAAAAATATGGCGGACTATCATTTAATCATGGATCTTATGCCTGCTATTGCCAAACTGTTTTTTCTGAACAAAATGGGAAGCACACATTTATCTGCTGTTCAGTCGGTAAGTTGGAATACGTGTAG
Source organism: Ptenothrix huangshanensis (assembly GCA_036851915.1). NCBI lineage: Eukaryota > Metazoa > Arthropoda > Collembola > Symphypleona > Dicyrtomidae > Ptenothrix > Ptenothrix huangshanensis. The sequence goes on along the minus strand of JAAXYX010000263.1, from coordinate 40,232 downwards.
TATGCCCGCCTTTGGCCTATAGTAACCCAAGTATTTTAGAGTTTACTGTCTTCCATATGTAGGTATTGATTGACATCACTTAGGATGTTGGATTTATTTTTAGGCATTGATACTTGGGATGGGATTGCAACATAAAACTGTGGATGAACTATCCAAGGAGTTTGACCTTCCTGGTAGTCAGTTACTTGGACTGTTTAATCGAACTATAAAGAAAGTACTCGATTATATGAACGGAATTTTGGAAAATGCTGTGGCTGGTACGTTCAGGACGTCTAATAGTAATGCGAAAACAGCAGGCATGCTACCTGTTGCCGAAAGTCTGCTGGAAGAATTTGGGAGAGATGAGAAGGAGATGAAGGAGAAGCAACAGGAGGAACTGGATCGATTGAAACGTGATGACTTCAGTCAGTATGCCATTAAAGGAAGTGAGGACGCGTGGTCAAAAGCCTTGGTTGGGAATACTGGGCATGTAAGTGTCAAAATCGGGGAGAAGAGATTAAGTGAATTAGGTGGCGATAGGCAGGGAAAAAAGTCCAAAGTAGAGAATGGTGGAAAGGGTGATTTTGGAAAAGGATGGAAAAAGGGTGGACATAAAAATCGTAAGCCGAAAAAATGAGGATGTAATCTATTTAATTATAAATGTTGAGTATGATTTCAGGATTTTATCTAAAGCTATTGACATTGATATATTTAATTCTTGTTTTGTAAATTACGTGCTTGACGATGATGATTATGGTTTAATAAAACTTAACCATTTTTTATTGCCCATCTTCACGTTGGAATGGAGTATTTATTTAAGTTTTCTCAGTCTTGCCTTTTATCAACGTTGAACAAGAAAAACAAAAAATAATTACATAGGTAGGTACGTACTGGAGGAGGTCCATAATATGTATGGCCATGGTGAAGGCTCTGTATCACTATTATGTACCCACGACCCAATTCCTTGCAATGTTTATAGCAACAAAATTCCTCCTCCTGCAGGATTATGAGGACAGTATTGCAAATATATTACACTGTTCGTTGAAGGCGTTTCAAGCGTTTGAAATGTCATCATTCAAGGCTTAATCGTCATCTTAAAAAATGTATTTAAATAATATTATCAGCCTCCAGTGGCTTTATTCCTACAGCATGTCTTGATTTTTTAGGATGAAGATCCGAAGTAAGGCCGTCCATCACTTCTGCCAGCCTCCTAAAGATAATAAAATAAGACACTGAATTAAAATTACTCAATTAAAATTCGAGTGCATGTCTGTGACTGTGATTAGTGATATTACAAATTATCATTACCGAATTTTTTAAAACATGCATTATGGTATCGTAGAGTTATGGTTGTCTTGATGCTAACGAAATCAATATAATTCCAAGCAGTGGCTTCTGCTCAGTATGCACTGCATTGCCACAAAGAATAAATGAACTAGATAAAGATTGTCCACATTTCTTCGTCAAGCCATTATTTCTCGTTTTTATTTTTATTGACTCCCTTTTACGTAATTTTGCACATTTTTCTGTATTACATATTTCTCAGCCTGTATTCTATGCCTGCATTCTACATTATAGTAACGGAATATAATGTACCTACTTTATAGCATCTACATCCGCATAAACATTTGAGTCGAGTCTACAACCTACAGTTTGGGGCTCAACGATAGTTCTGTATAGCAATAGCGGTAGGGATTATATGGAGCATTGAAATTAATTGCATCCATAATTATTATACAAAGTACGTACTTGGCAATTAACCGTCCTTGGAAAGCAAAACCAATAACTCCTTAGGGTTTGATTTGTATGTAACATAGGTATGTAGTAAATACTTATGTCATTTTAGTTGATTGGATACGCGTTGGCGTTGGAGCTAATGTTTTTCGTCAGTCAGCCATATAGTGTAAAGGGGTAGGAGGACTCGATTGTAGTTCTGCATACTCAACTATGTGCGATAGTTGTAGTTTCTAACTTTTGATTTTGATATGGTAGCATAAATGGACAATAGACAAATAGTATAATAGGTAATCGTTTCTCATTTCATCTCATCTGTGGACTATGTGATGTTATTTGTATTCCGATCATGTCAGACACATCAACTATCACCTATCATCATCATGAAGATCCACATGATCCGCCATTGCAATCACTGCATCAATTGCTTTTCCTTTTCCTTGTTTTCTTGCCTCTCTTCCCAGTCCCAGTGGTCTATCCTGCCTGTCTCTGTCTGTGGACTTAAGTTCTGGTACTGGTTGACCAACAACAAAGAAAGAAGCGATGGTGGTGGCAAATGGATGATGATTATGATCATCCTACACCAGATGATAAAGATGATTATGATCATGTTCGTGGCACGGCAAAGATAGTGGACCAGAGTTAGTAAGTTAAAAAACACTATTAAAAACCAGTGTCAGTAATAATAGTTCTAATAAGATAGGATCCTGCATGATGTATCCATACCTTTAATTCCTTCAATATACCTGTCTTATTTTAAACATTAAACCTAGTCTAGACTCGGACTGAATGCGGAAGGCAGATGAGACGAGAAGAGCAAAATGAAGGGCAGAATAATATGACGACAACAACGAAGGAGATGAGACCACACTCAAGACTCCAAGACAAGGGACTCATTGTCAGTCTAAAAGAATGAGTCGTCGTCGTCGTATCCGTAGCAGCATCCTCAACTCTCTTTAAACGTATATACAACTAGATACGAGTAAAAGAACGAGACTACAGCCTCTACCTACACTACAGTTCTTATACTCTATATGAATGAGGCTGAAAACGTTGCCTATAAAATAATTTAAAATTCATATTAGATTTTTGGCATGAAAACTTGTCTTTTCTCATGGCATCCTTCAAGTAATAATTAAGTATTTAAAAAAAACTTAGCACAAGCGCAACTAATTTATTTAAATTGACATTCTTACTTACTTGCTCACGTTGGAGTCAAGTCAAACTTAGAGTTAGAGATTCTATCCTAACTGTGAGCAAATGGTAGAGTTAAAAGGCTTTGGTAGTCAGTGAGTCCGTTGGACGTGGACTGACGACTGGGACTGCGACTCAGATAGTAGGAATGGTGGTTTTAAACGTTTGCAGTGTAATATAATAATTATATTGCATTATAATATTATATTCTATTCTGTTGCATTGTATCATTTTGTATGGTCTTATATCGTACTGCGTTATGTTTATGGGATGGGATGGGGGTGTAGAATGTAGAGAAATATTTGATGCACACACGAGACAGACCCAGTCGCTAAATGTGGCAGCAGGGAAAAATGAAAAATCCCTTTTGGATCTCGCCCTCTCAGCCTCTGATTGTGAATCTCATCTCATCTTATCGTGAGACTGTAAGGGTAAGGATGAGGATGAGAACAGGATTGAACAGGCATCGAAGAGCTAAGAGAAGACTTACAGACTCACAGCACAGCATCTAAAGCATTCCCAAGACCCAAGAATCACAGAGAACACAAGTGAAATAAATATTATGAAGCTCTCTCGCCTCTCACTCTGACTCGGACTCTCTGCTCGAGACTCTGACTCCGACTCTGAGGCCTCTGTCAGTTGTCAGTCGAGATTTGAATCCTACCGTGTACGCTACAGTACAGTCTACAGTTTACACAAGACTCTACACAGCGGTTGTCGGAATTTTTATTCACTTTTTTACAATTATTTATTGCATTATTTTTTGCAGCCTTTAACCAACTAGACTGTACTTCATAAGTTCATAGCTTGATCGGACAGGGAGAGAGAGATTGCTGATAGTTTCAGTTTTGTGCAGTTTTGTGGTCATTAAGCGTTCATTTCTAAATACAAACAACAAATACTACTCCCAATACCAAACCAACTATGACTATCCATTAATTGCGAATCGACTGCAAATTCCAATTCCATTTCCATTTACATTCACACTCTTTACATCGTCACTCTGATCATTGATCAAAGATTCCAGTTACATCTTCCTAATAAGCAACAAGTGAGTTTATCATTTCTTATTTGTTTTTGTCTCGGTGTGACATTCCTGATTTTTTTACTGTTGACCTGAAGAATGGAGTTGTTTATTCGAACATTTCGAGAACCTTGCCTTGCCACACGTCCTACCAAACCGTGTAGATGAATGGAGGATACGATTATTTGATTATTAAGATAATCCACAATCCACACTAATTCATGATTGCATTCTTCGAGTGCTAATCTTTGCTCACTCATTGACTTTTGCAGTAGTATCGTTTCAACTATTTCCTCTATCTTACGGATTAAAATTATCAGAAACATTTTGATTTGGATAATGGTGAATGATTCATTGAACAGCACACAGAACCTTGGTTTGTTTGATTTTGCTGTGAAGTTGTCTCTGACTTCATTCGACATATTTGGAAGGTATTTGTTTTGTGAGATGTTATCATTATTTGGATGATGGATGTTGGGTCACTGATTACGTACCACCGATCGAACAGGATAAATGATAAACCCACTACCAAGACCATCACCAACAACTTGTACTACTCAACCGATAATTTCGAAACTTTGTCTCACAAAGTTGTCTGTGTTACTTCATTGCTCATGCTACAATACAATCAAAATCAAGTTGAATATGCTTGGTGACTACGCTTCTGTTTACTTAATTCGTCTTCCACTTCGGTGGACATTGTTTGAAGAAGGAAACGGTATTGAATTTGTCATTCTGCGGTGCAAAGAATTGGATTTAAAACATGTCCCCGAGGTCTTACGGAAATAAACATAACAAATAAATGGTCATTGGGTGCATTTTAGGTTCAGTCGTACGTACAACGTATAGTAAAACGCCATAGCCTCATCTTTTACCTACCCACTTGCGAAAATTTTCGAAGAAATTCGAAAGCATTCTCAGAGTTGTGTGAAATTAATTTTCATTATGATTCACTGATATAATTCTTGATGCAGTATTGTGATTGTCAGTGCTAGTTACTACGAAGAAGAAAACAAAAATTTGATGAGAAGGAAGAACGTGTGAGTAGTTGTGTAGTGGTTCTAATTAATCATCAACTAAAAAGTTAAACCCTTCGAGGATTCTTCAGGCATTCCGTTTTCTCGACATAATCAAGATTTCAACGACTTGTGAAGGAAAATCCTTATGCATGGTAATTGACTCCCCGAAACCGCGCCGAAAATCGAAATTCTTTGTTAAGCCGTGCTAGTGCCTTTACTGCCTTTGAAATATTAGACATTCGCCTGCCTCTTGAGTACGGGACGATGCAGTATGATTTTCCCAGGACCAGTACCCAGACTCCGTCAATAAAAACATAATTACCTATGCTATGAATGTGAAAGCTGTGCTATTTTGTACTTAAAATAGTACATACTGTCAACTTATTTTTTATCATTGGTTTAGTAGAAGTAGAGGCAAAAGTAGAGATCGATTTCGAAGCATGTCCTTAGCATTAACTTACAGGAACTGTGCTTCGTACATAATATAAAGATCGATCTATATTTGATATTCAATATTTATTCCATTATCCTACAGTGAATTTGGCTTCTAATTGTGTTACAAAGTGAATAGTTAAAAGTGTGATCAATAAATGTTGAATGAGCCTGTTGCAAATTACTTGTGACTGAAACGTCTCTTGGTCGTCAAGAAGGGCATCAAATATTATCAACGAAATAATGATTAGAGGGAATCTCGTATAATGGGATTGCAAGCTTTAGAATTCACCGACTGTCTGACGGATAGTCCCTATTTTCGAGAAAATCTTCATTCTCATGAAAAAGAGTTGGAGAGGACAAGTTCACAAATCAAGGGTTTAGTGAAGGACGTTAAAGAAATCTTAAATGCAGCTAGACGTGAGTTTTAAGTATTTTGTTTGAATATTTAACTATTACCTCCATAGGCGATTTTTTTATTATTATTATCCTTACAAATGTGGATTGTTGATGTTGAGGAGTACTACAAAGTGGGCGGTTATATCATGTAGAATACATGTGAAGTACGAAACGAATCGCATAGCACTAAAAATCGAGTAGAACCTACCTACGGTATGTAGATCCCTACCTACCTAAACTAATTCAAACGTAGAACGATATCTCGCAGTTTGTCAGAGAATAGCAATTGAATTTTAAGTTGACAGCGTTTAAACTTTAAGCCGCAGATATAATCGTAATGAGGCATGATAATTTCATTTAAGATTAAATTAACTATATCACTTGAATTCATTAATTCTAATTTTGTTATGAGTCAGTTTTGAGTAACTGGTTACTGGTTGGCAGTGTTATGACTCATAAGTTGTAGATAAAATAATAAATATATTTTGTAGCAAGCATCCAAATAAGGGATCTCATGTCTTAGATTTAACCTGTCTAGTGGCTTCACTATCTATGTTCACAAATGTAATATGATGGTAGATTTGACAGAAGTTTAGAATGCCAAATGTAGTAAAGGAAAAGGCTCTTACAAAAAAGCCAACCACTCAAATCTCCCTAATTGAGAACAAACGAATTTTAATTCTGCTTTAGGCATCCTTTTAAACCTCGTGATTGCAATCCAGGAGATTGTACCACTATACCGTCACTTGGTTATTCTTGACTTTTGGCTCAAGAACCTTGAGGGGAATGTTGGGAAGGTGTTGAGAATTTCGAGTAAAATACATATGGAGTTGAAAATTACTTTTTCGGGCTTAAATTAATTGCTCATACGGTATGGTATTATTTATTACCATTACCAAACTCCAACGTATTTCAGTATGAAAGCAATACAAAATGTACCTCTGTATCATTGTCTTCACAGATTGGCACTTGCTAAATTAAGGAGTCGTAATTCTTGTACGTGGCGGTCAATTATTAGTTTATTAGCGTGTACATCAAACTCTGCACAACACAATCTAACAGGAAGATAAAAGCCCGGAAAAAGTTTCTGACTGCCTAAAGATGAGATTAGTTGTGGATGTAGGATGTAGAAATTTTATCGAGTGTTAAACAATTGTTGGCCATTGACATTTTGATGTAATTGGTAATACTGTCCGTTTATCCGCTGTACCGGAGTACCTGCTACCGCAAACGAAACCTCAACCTGACTTTTTCTCAAATGTTCTATCCTCTTGTTACCAAATCGCTGAATAACTTTGATCCTCGTAGTTTCTCATTCGTGACTTGGTTATTCGAGCACATGTGCACTTTTATTTGATTGGGAAACATTGCTTCTAGTAGAAAGGTGCATCAGGCATAGACATTGTATGGTAGAATATTCAGTAAATTCAGTTGCACGTTAAAACTGAGCTATATTTGTACATGGCTTCATTGGAAAAGTCACTCGTGGCAACTGGAATCACGTGCAATTACACTTGGTTGGATGGATGGAAAACATTGGGTAACGTAATGAGATTTCCTAATAGTTGACATCAGGGAATGGATCATACTTCAGCCAACTGACTGACTGGGTCTTGGTCTTGGTCATGAGTGAAGTTCATCTTCCTCTGAGACCCTGAGCAAATGGCAGATTGTCAGAACTCGTGTTTGGGATTAAAAGACAATGTGTAGTACTTCGAAATTTGGAATCTCTCTATAGTTTGACAGAATTAGGACGAGACGAGACCGATGTCCATCGTCCATCCAACTTGTGTTTATCTCGACAAGTGTCACGCTGATCAGTCCTGTTTTTGTTAGTGGTGAGAAATAATGAGCTGAAGATGACAATGCACAAAAGTGTCTCATAAAAACGTGTACTAGAAACGAAGAAACGGTTGAATCGAGAAAAAACGAGGAAACTTTGTACGTTTGCAGAGGCAAAAAGAAGTTGACTTGAGATGAGGAAACGTGAAGCCGCATCAGAATGACTTTTGTTTTTGAATCCTAAGGATTATGAGCTCAAACTATAGCTCATCCTCACCAGTTCAGGCCTGAATTTCAAGTTTACAAGATTACAACTTGAAAATTCCTAATAAAACTACTACTGTACTTACAAGACACAATCACAGGGAATTCTTGGGTTTGTTACCTGTGTTGTTAAATCTAAGTATTGACATATTACGTATAAGCATGTGCCAATAATAAAATGTACCTGCTCCTGTCATTATAATTTCCATTAAGTTTAGCAATGCCTAGAATGCTTCCTATTTATATTATTTCATTTGCCAGAAAATTGTGTATTTAATTTTATTGAACGTATTTAACTCGTACCGTTAAAAGTGTAAGAAGGAGTGTAGTATGGCAGTCGGATCTTCCCTGTATAATTTACTGTGCAGAGCACACTAATTGACAACGGGGCTGAAATAAGTTTGGCTTTCTGAATTTGAATGCTAGAAGACCAAAGTAGGAATAATAGATTATTGTGAAATTAGAAATTAGAGCTCAGTCTGCATAGCATACCATAGTCATCGTCAAAAGCTGTATTTACAGATTCGCTTCCGTTAGAAAATGACAACCACACCCTTTTTCTGACTTTAAACGCAAAAGGTTAGATAGGTGGATGGCTCTTTTATGTGTTTCGTTTCGTATATTTGCGACATGGCTAAAACCGCAGAGAACTGACAGTTTTTACGCAGTCAAGAATATGCGGAAGAAACATCTGAATGAATGAAAAAATTATTCTATGAGATCATGCAATGCCTTAGCATACCGTGCCAAAACATACCACACCATAGTATTCGTTGCCATGACATGACTACTTATTTGCTTGATTCTGATTGTGGTACGACATGCGAGTTGTAATTATCATACGATATGGATTCACAAAACTATGATACGGCATGGCCTATAAAATGCCAAAAAGAATCGCATATATACCTATTATATATGCATTACATTCGAAGCGAAAGGAATAGTCAGTATTTCTGCTACTGCAGTAATTGTCAAGAAGGTTGATTTTAATCGTAACTGTAGCTTGTAAACGCATAACGCTGTAGATAGAAGGTACTGCTAACAAAACCTGGTTATAATATGATCATATTCAAATTTGTACGTAATTGTTGTATCAGAAATCGAAACAACAAATCGATGTAGTCCGAAGTGAGTTGTGATGTTGATAGATCGACAAGGATTGGTTTCGTACCTACATCAAAGTGAGATTATAAGCCGTCTTCATCATCTCTGCCTGAAGGTCTGTCCTTTAAAAATAGGTATCTGTTATTGGTCTTCTCAATGCACTTTATCTACCTTATACTCCATTCTCGTGGACAATGAGTCAACAATTGACACGGAGGAATTTGCTGCTCCTCTGTTCGTCCGTGCTTCCCAACTTACCAGTGTCTGTCAATGAGGCTGGTCTGGTGCCTGTCTGACTACCTTTAAATGATGTGGTCCATCTTTCTTCATTTATTTTGTCCTCCAAAAAAACAAAATTATTGGAAGAGAGGGAGCGAAACAGAGATCCTTACCAGTACCTTCCCTTCAGTTCGTGGGTTTCTTCTATCTATCTATTTATTTATTGTGCTATTATTGCCGTATTACTGTTACTATATACACAGCTGTTCAGTGCTCACGTTCACTTGCTTGACTTCTCCTTTCTCCTATGTACATACATCTTATCTAAAGCAAATGTATAGTTTGTAGCTCGTTGCACAAGGTATATATATAGATATACCGAGTGAAGGAAATTAATATTGTCGATAGGTTCGTAAATTCTCTATACGCAATTTAAAAATCTGTATTAGTAATTATTACTTGTATTGCCAAACAGAATCGAAAGAGGCCGTTTCTTTTATTACGTGTTTCCGAACTAAGATACCAATACCGAACCAATACATATGAGACTGTGAGACTGCAGGAAAGCAAACACAGATACCTATGTTAATATATTGTTGTAACGTGAGCTTGAAAACTTGTATGTGAATTTGTGATGTATGTATGTATGTTCTGTTATATTCTCTAAAATGTTGAGAGTTGATGTTGGTATTCAAATAGTTTTTTTCTACTTTGCATTTAGAATTATGCATTGAAATACATAGTCTGTAGGTGAATATTATTCAATATTTCAGAGTTGACTTGAAAATATTTTGGTGCTTGCATAAAAACAGAACATTCGCTGCTCATGAACCTAACTCGCTGTACACGGTAAAAACTAAATGCATCTAAAGGGCTGAAAAGCTGATCCTATTTTTTTATAATTACGAACGAAGTTAGAATAGATCTGAGGTCAACGTAAAACGTATATGAACTGCATCTAAAACACATCTCACTTTCCAAGCTGCGTTTTTAAGTTTGTTAGATGTACGTAAAGTGCGCCCTATCATGCCGTCATAATAAATTACCTATAGAACAGTATTTGCTTCTTGGCACATTAGACGCGACGAGTTTTTACAGTGTACTCTCACTTACAATCTGCGTTCGTAAGTACAGTAGGTACATAAGCAGGCAAATGTAATATATTATGCGGCATACAAAATGCAGGTTTAGGAAATTCAGGGTACGAATCCATAGACATTGTTGAAATTGAAACGGAAGCAGGGAGCGTAAAGATTACGTCTTTGTTTACATAATTCTGAGTCAGTACTTCACTTGTGTTTCCTTTTACGCATGGAAAAATTATCAGTGTACACGAAAAATGGTATATATACCTACTTGGGTATAATTATGTTGATATATAAAATTATGCACAATATTATCCGTATTGTGTGGAGTAGTATGATCTATTCTATGTACTCTTCTTATTTGTTCCCTTTTGGAATTTTTACGATGTGCACATTTCACATACGCCTTGCATATATTATTTACTCCTCACTTCTCACTCAGCTGTAATTACATATTCCACTGGAATTCCTTCGCTGGGCTTGGTTTAGGTTTTTTTCATTTGAAAAAAGTATTTGTAATTGATCCGTCAAGATTTGTAAGTTGGAGTGTAGTTGTCTCATAAGTCTCATAAGCATTAGATGGACAAACGGAGTGACGGACGTATCAAAGCCTTGAAAAAAACAGTAACGGTGCACATAAAGCACAGATCCGTGTCTAAAGACACGTGTTTTGATTTGACTTCTATGTTGAACTAGACATATATTGTTTCATGCATCTAATCGTATAACCATTGCATCTCTAGTATAACCTTTGTAATCAAATTTGGAGGAAACTTGGATTGAAAAGGTGTTGACTGCCGCCTTGTAATAAGTTCTATTTCTATTGAAAAACTGCTGCTGAAAAGTTCCAGAACTATAATTAAGCACAATAAGTATTACAAATAACGAAATATGTAGTAGGTACTTTTTTGAAATGCCAGCATTAAGCGCAATTGTCTCTAGTACGATTTTCCAATGTATTTCATAAAACACATGAGTTCCGAGTAGAAATGCTGCCACCACGTTCAGTTGCATTAAACTTGAAATGTAAAAACTGACTCCCGGTTTTTCCTGCATAGCGTTCTACTTCTTAATCTTATCGTGGAAATCTAGATTTTACGAAAATTAATCTTGCGTAAGAACTAAATATGGAACATAGTAGTGCTTAATCTGCAGGTATACTGAGTGTCATTTTGGCTTGAATATCAAAACTCAAAATTATGATTAGATTGAAACAGCTTTGACGAGTTTTCGACGAGTTGATCGTGAAATGTAAAGTCCATTTGGACGTTGATGAGTTCAAGAGACTTGTAAATACTTGTTGGTTGAATTTTGTAGTTAGTACTTGTTCGTACCTAACGAACACAATTACCAGCTTTAATCCTGATTTTTTAATGATCTTTATTATTTGATTTGGTCATTTGAATGGAATACGGTGAAATTATAGTTTCTGTTTGGCTTGCATCGTGTAGTAGTTGTTACCGTAGTTGTCTGCACTGATGTTGCAGTAAATCTGTATACCTATATAGGTAATATAATTATATTTGTGTATTCAATGTCAGTGCTCATTACAAATCGTGTCGTGAACAGAAATTGGCAAAAGGTAAAACGCAAATATGATTGCTTCACTGGTTATTCAGTTCCGCTTGCATTTAACCCGATGAACTTTTTCCGCTGTATTAAGCCAGGAGTGGAAAATTTGATGAAGTGTTAATGTTAGTTAGTGAAAGCAGCGGATGGTTGGATTTGGAGTTGAAGTGTGAATCGAATGTTCCGTTCTTTTGTATTCCATTCCGTTATCATTACGATCGCATTAGTGCATATGAAGCTTGTTTTTGGGGTCTAGAATCAGCATCGTTGCATCACATCTCATCGCAACATATCAAGTTGTATTGTATCCGATGTACATACGGAGAAATAGCTCAGGTAATATTCAAAGGACAGTAAAATCCTTGGTTTGGTTATTACTTGGGTTGTGTGGTTTTGTAAATTAAGATTGGAGGTGGAATTTCTTGAATTTCTCACACCTAGGTATGCAATACGCTAATTGCTGCTTGATGAGCATACCTATCTACAATGACGGAAGGTGCGCTTTGCAGCGTTTTGCACATGCACATGTATGGGTTCATGGGTAGATGTGTGTAATAAAGTAATGATAATGATGCATAGTAAAATAGATGACGGTAGGTTGTTACATTGAAGAGGAAAGAGGACTAGGGCTGCTTTTGTGCTTGTTAAAGGCTCGTGTTCTCGTGTAGAAATACAAGATTGAATGGTGACTGTTGTGTGAGTCTGTTGGCAGAGGCTGAGTTACTAGGTTGAGTGGCTTTAACTTTATGGTACTAATAATGATTACGGTTTTCTTGGGTGTTTCGTATGTGACTTCTTCTTGCGCTTCCTTACATTCGCAGTCTTGTCTTGGAATCTGAATTGGCTGACGACTCACTCACTCGCTTAGTGAATATCGTGAAGAGGCAAACTGGCTATTATTCAATTCTGTTTGAACAGTGTCGCGCATCCACAAATTGTAAAAGCAACCGGTCGCATATCACCTTCTGTATTGTGGACAGACATTGTTTTTTTATAATCTGTGGATACCTAAGTGTGTTTTTAAAATGAGTAGGTAGGTTTTAATTTGGGTAGGTACAGTTTTGCCTCTTCATTGACGATATGATTGTCTGTCTGTATCAATGAGTAAAATTGGGTTGGATGTATGAAAATGATCGGATACTTTTTTCTGTTTACACGGAAGTCTTTGTTGAGTGTTGTGTTGTGGTGAGTTGTTTGCAATAACATTACGGTATTATTTCTTGTTGTATTTTCTTGGAGTGGGTGATAAGGGTGATATGCTGTTGCTGGTGATGAGGCTGCTAATGCTAATAATATCATGTGGGAATTATTCCGTCTTCATTTTGTACTTTTCTTCGTTTACATGTGAATTCGAATGTAGGTACATAGTCGGTTGTAGTTTTGTGTTTAGATTATTATTATTGCGCTGTGTATATCTGTGTACGTTTCTCGCAATCGGCGTTAATGTGAATGTGCTTCTCCTTTTTATTGTTGGCAAATTATGATGTGTAGGCCATGTATGTAGCTATAGGCATTTAGAATTTACAGTGGTAATAGGGGCTTTAGATTTAGATGCTATCACACTATTTCCACTTCCAACCATAGCATACCGAACTTGTTCGCGAACCTGGCCACGAAGTTTATGGCAGATTTTAAAATGGGTTTCTCGTTAACCCACTCTGTTCAGTTTATTTGTCTCACGAATCTTGTCAACACTTAATGTTAGTTGAAGTTGTATATATACACCTTAATCATAGCATAGCACATTTTTCCTGGCACTCTCTGTATTACTATAAAGCTAAAATTGGCAATCATCTTCATTATTACTATAACCTGTCTCAGTATATGTCCCTATGCACGTCCCACAATTTTCCTTATACAACTCCCGTGTGTTTTTTGCATTCATACATTTACATGCATTCATTCATTTCATTCTTAGATCTTTTGTTTTTTTTTGTCAATAGGTTGAAGAAACGGGAACGATTTAAAAATGCATAATCACATATGATTCTAATCTGAAGGAAATCGTGTGCCATATACAAGCGCTATTCATTTGAAACTTTCTAAGTGATAATAATTATATGATTATACCTACGTGATGGTATTCGTTTTTGTATTCGTAATAGAGTACGAGAGTATGCGTTTGAGTTGTATGAGTAATACGACAAGATAGAAACCACTGAATAATTTCAACAGTGGTTGAGGAATACAGTAAAATGAGCAGTGAAAAGGTGCACTAGATTTGGATATGATTTTTGAGTTTAGTTTGAGCGTTTCTGTGAGACTTGGTATTCGTACTCGCATCTGCATTGGCATTTCTCATTTTCTTCTTGAGTTTAACATGCAAAGTTGTTGATTTACTGGTTTGGGTTTGTTTGCAGTTTTGTCAAGAGCACAAAGAGCGTTAGCAGCTTCCCTGGAAAACTTTCGCTTTGAGTGCATTGGGAATAATCAGACAGACGATGAGATTGTTATTGCACGTTCCCTTCGACAGTTTGGACAGCTTATATCTGCCATTGAAGATGAACGTGATCGAATGGTAAGCTGATTTTCTATATCATTTAATTCTTGCATTAATTACCAAAAACCAGTTTTTTTTCTTTGATTTATAGCCCTTATTTGTATTTATTTGATCTGGTAGAGTTAGTTTTCGTTTTCTCCATAAAGAGCAAGCAAATCAGTTCAGCTGCAATCAACTCGTATTATTATAAGTGATATTGATGAACGAGAACGAATACTAGGTCAATAGTATCAACGTTGTGAACAATTCCATCCATATATAAGGTCGTGTATTTGTAATTGCAGCGTCAGCATTAACGGGCGCATATTCCTTTTCCCCTACCTTTTACTTTAGTGTACTTACTTCGTACACTCATAGGAAGGTCTAGCTAAAGCCAACTTACTGCAAGAACCAAATGCTCATGTTTACGTCGATATGGACTACAAAACAAGATTCATGGTATGGTCATCGTTTTGTGTAAGGAAATGATGTCGTGTCTGTAGATGGGAAACAAGTCTGAAGTTTGTTTTCTTCGGTTGTACAAAATAAAACTGTTCATGACAAATGTCAAATGTTCTGCCTATCCAACTATCCACAATCCACGCGACTCAAAGACTAAACTAGTTTTCCTAGCTGATATCTAAAAAGCCATGCTTTATTATGCGACAAGGATATCTCACTAAACTTGTTTCGTCTTACAGCCGCGTGGACAAGCAATAATCAATAATAGTTGGTAATAGTGGTTCTCAATACATCAATTACAGTTGCTCAAGCTGTTTTTCACTGTCTCATTCTGTGTGTTGTGTAGGATGAAAATGTGTGTGTGTGTGTGATCATTACGTTTTCGAACAACCTTAAGTCGTGGGTTTGAATGAAGTCATAATAATAATAATAATAAAGTTGCTTCCACTTGAGGTTTGATAATGCAAAAAAAACCCTAATAGTGAGGATCGTACTTTGTGGATCATGTAATTACCGCATGGTATGGGGATTCATAAGGGTTGATTATTTTTAGAATTTCAAATTGGTGCAAATATAAGCACGAATGATTAGCGTCATATTCTCGAGAAAATCTTATTTATAGCTACCTACATTGACTAAAAATCTAGATGCAAGTAAACTAAAAATACTGTAAACCGTATGGGTTTTAGAATAACACTTGAAATCCTAAATTCTTCCGTTTGTTTATTTTCCCAGAAAGGTACTTCACATGGGAGACGTAGATGACTAAATAATCATATACTGAATGGTTGAATGACTGCATGCAATACGTATATAAATATAATGTGCATACACCTAATGCAGTGTTCAATCCTTGCTTCGTTTACTTTGCGTCCTTTAAAGAAATATTGGTAGTGGATATAAGAAGACTTGTGGTATCTATAAACCACATTAGGATTAGTGGTTGCATTGGAAGCTTGAAGCAGTAGTTGCCGAAATGTTTTGTGATCGAAAATGTTTTTACTTGTTTTGCTATGACCTATTTTCATACAAGCAGTATACTTGCTTCGGATCAACTGCATGGTACTGGTCTTGGCTTATTGGTATTGGAAAGGAAGCCATAATATTTTGAATGGGAATAATAACGATATGCAATAGGGGTTTTGGACATTGGATATTCGAAGTTGCGTCGTAGTCCGTCGAATCATAAAACTAAAATCACCAACTTTATTTTCTTGCCTTTAAAATGATAATCTTATTACAAAATTTTACTTTGTCATCACATCTACCAAATTGTTCTGTCCTACTTCATGCAATTAACATGAACGTGCACCATGGTATGGTGGTAATTTGTAGTACTGTACACATTCTATTAGTTTTCAGACCCCCAATATTTCAGCTAAAACGTGAGCTCATTCTTGTTGTATCAAGTAAAACCCTTGAAGGAAGGACACTGCATCGACAAGATAAAAATCGTAAGATAGCAAGTGATAAGTAGTAAGTGCAAATTTAATATAACTGAACATAAATTTAATATAAAAAGTATTGAAGATTGAATGGTATTATATATATTTGCGCCAACCTTGTATATTCAAATATATGTACCTAATTTTTTTCATATTATTAGTTGAGGATTCTATAATACAGGCATGTTGTTCACTTGCTAGTTAGGATCAACTCGCAGGGGAATAGTAATTGACTGTATTTCTATGAATTTTTATACTGTACGTTCAGGCACTGTTAGTTGTGAGAGTCAAAGAAGTCTGAACGTCTAAAGGGAAAATACGAGGTAGTTATTGTCATTTATAGTTCGATAGATATTGCGCCGGGATAGTGTAGTGCAAAATTGCAGAAATCAGAATCAGGCATAATGACATTTATAGGAGACCAGTGCAGTGCACTTGATAACTCGATGACCTACACTACAGAGAATAATAAAGATGGGATGCAGGTAAAGGGTAGATAGGTATGTACGGAAAGTATGTGTTGAGTGAAGTGAAGTTTGTGGTAGGAAGACTAGATTAGTTTGATTTTATTTGCTACCATATCATGGACTTTTACTCGAGAGTCATTTGAATGTTGAAAAGTTGGAAACATACGAATAGGGACTATGGTAGTGTTGCGACTGTGCTACATTCACACATTCAGGCATTCATTCCTCTCCATCATTAGATAGCGATGAGAATTGAGTGCATAAAATCTTATCGTAACTCAACTGGTTCTCGTTGTCGTTCTCATATCGGATTAATGGCTTCAAACGTCCAAACTAGCTTTTCAATACAAACAACTTGGAAATATACAAAAGGCGAAAATTACACTAAATATTTATATCTCTGTATTCTACCATTCCTCCATTGTACTTTGAAAAAACTTTCATCTGTACAAATTATATTAAATAAATTTAATGCATGTAGTTGTTGTACAAGGTAACCACCACTAGCACTACTAATATGACTTTTCTGTATTAGTTTGCCAGTTTGTAATTGCAATCAACATTAGCATTTGCCTGATCCCTACCTACGTACATATTATCATTATAGTTTTATCCGTTGCTTACGAATGTTTGGTTTGTCTGATTATGTTCTATGCGCAGCACAGTAACATTCATATTCTTAAGCAACAACAATGCAACATACCTGTAGATGAAAATGATATACATTGGTATATTTTAATTTGTATGTTTTTACATGTATTGTTGAATGTTTGATTGTGGCATGGTGATGCGTAAGCAGTGTATTGAAACATATTGAGACGAGACAGAAGATATAATACGGGAGTGTGTGTGTACCTATAGACTAGACTGATGCCGTTTTAGTGTTACTCTCAGTAGTGTTGTCCTATTCCTTGATTCTTCAGTTCCACTACCATAAAGTTCCTTCACTTCGTTTTCCCAGTCATATTCCTACCTCATCTCTGGCCTATCAGTTCCAGTCAGTTCCAGTTCCAGTGTTCGTTTTTTTTATCAGTTCTCGTTTTGCATTAAAAATTTCAGAAATTCAAAGTTCAACTTCCTATTCTTTGCCTACTCTTCACATTTAGTCAGTTCCAGTCAGTTTCAGTTCTTCCAAAAATTTCATTTTGTCAGTTCTATTCCACTCCAGTTCCACCCCAGTTCTATTCTGGAACTCAGTTCTCAGGGTAGTGGCTTACGGAATTTATATATATTTATTTTCTTCCAGTTGATATATGGCGCCAGCCTTTACAACCCCACGCATTACAGTTTCAAAAAAATACAATGTATTGCCTTTGATAAGATCCTTGACTAAGTTAAAGATAAAAAATTAAAGGGGCTAATACGCTCAAGTTAAAAAGTATAGTTAAAAATAAGTTAAATTTTGTTATTTGGCTTACGGAATAAGACAACACTAACTCTCAGTAGTTTGGTGTGCTATAGTGCTGGTAACGGGACTTTGATTAAATCGGGTCGTCGTGATAAGAGGCTGTGATTCAAAAGGGAGAAATTAATACGTAGTTACACACTTGGCTTATGATGAGTGCAGTCAGACAGTAGACGGTTGCATGCATACAGGTAGATAGGTACCTTGGATTTATTCCTTGGAAATGTGGGAATACCCATGCATCGTCTTCTATTTTCTTCCGTATCAGCGTAGGAGCCTATAGTTATTACAACGTGGTGTGAGAAGGATTATCAATGTTCTTCGGTACAGGGTATCGAATAATTTCTTTAGCTTGTCAGATTCATAGAAACAGATATTTTCACTCCATGCATGCCGTTGACACACGCACTTTGTAAGGAATGGGTCGCCGATTTTCTCATAATTGTTCAGACTGAGCTTCACCTTTTACATTTAAATGTCCGAACACATTTTAAATATTTTAGATTCCGTTCAGAAAAAACATGCTAATGTAATTGGAGTGGGGGAAATATGATTTCAGAGCTGCAGGTGCAGCTGGAAGTTGAAGCTGAAGTGGACAAGTGGCTCTGATAATAATGATAAATTTTTGAAGTGGTGGAGCATGTACTTTTATCGGCAAATAAGAATCTAATCTACGTGAATTGTGAATTCTTGAACATTAAATACATGTGTTTATATAAATACGCCTGTATAATTGTATAAGTATTGCGTAAGCTTCCACACACATGCCTTACGTTTTTGTCTGTTTAGAAACCACTTAAGAGCTTATCTTCTAATACTGGAAACAGTAAATGGAACTTGTAAACCTGGAACTCTCAGCAGTTGTACTTGTGAGGTACTCGAACCTACCTACTGTATTGTGAGGGTTAAACAGTTTTTATGATAAATGATCATGTAGTGGTATTGTTGCTGTAAATAGCATTTAAAATTAGGTTAGATTTGAAATCGGGCGAGAAGGCGACAGTGGACGACTTAATAAGTAAGAGTAGATTCATTGACATAAGCTTAGGTATCCTTTGGCTTTTTGACTTTGGCAGAAAATGAAGATTTGAATTTGGGCTGAGCCAAAGATTTGCTAAGCGAACAGATTGAGGAGCTAAAAGCTTAAAAGGTCCACAGAGCGTAGAACCGTAGTTGCCTTTGCTGGTATAGTGGTGCATCATTGATTCGCTGAGGTCTCTAAGACATTCTCTTGATCTCGGCAGTCTCGACTCGGCACGACGTATCTAGGTACTCTAATGCTGACGCTCATAGTTATTCCTTTTCGTCATCTGTTGAGTGAGTGAATGCCCGAGGCAGTGTGAAATACTTTTTCAGTTCAAGAATGAGGACACGGAAAGAGATATGTATTGAGTTAGTGAGTGAGTTGTGTTGTGAGAGTTTAGTTGTGAGAAATGTTTGAGATCGAGACTGTAGTAGGAATTGAGGTGGGGAGAAAAATGTGCTTATGCAGATAGCACACAGATATTTAGATGGATAGGTGGATGTGGATGTGAATTGTAGAATGCGAAGTGCAATGCCAGCAGCCTCAAACCTGTGATAATGAACCTGCAAGCATGCAGTCACTGTTTGTGTTACTTTAATCCTTCGTATTAGTATAAGCGTGTAGGTATATTATGGTGTCTTGTATGTGCATGAAGTGTATATATGAGTTGTGAGTATAAGAAATTACCTGAACGGCTGAGGCTGAACCACACTGACGACTGACGTGAGGTGACGAGGATGAGAATGAAAATATGTTACGATTACGATCAAGTCATTCCATCCCATTCCATATTATTTCCATTGCTATAAACACTGAATTACTGAATAGACCTTACGTGAAGTTTACTGAGTTTGCTCTACTAATGCTATTATCTATGCTTTACAGACCATTCAGACCATGCCTCTTATGGAGTTTCATGCAGTCATTGCAGGCTCACAGTCAGCTATTCTTCTATTCAGCTATTCAACTCTTCCCTTCGTACTTATTAGTAAAATCACGTTACACTGTCACTGTCAATGTCCAAGTGCAGATGAGACCTGCGAATGACAAACAGTACGATACCGAGCAACTACAAATACTCCCATCACTTCAGATATCCCTAACTGCTCACAGAACTCAATGTCAATGTAACAAAACATGTTTTCATCCTTTGACTTGATAGCATGTAGGGAAAGCGGAAGGAAGATGACCATCATTTTGTAAGTGTGGCTGGCGGAATAGTGTCAAATGTTCTACAATTTCTTGATACTGTTCAACTGTTGTTAGACGATTCGTCTAACAGTTGTCCGACAGATACATATAATTACGTGCAACAGCGATTAGTAGACGTGCATATGCACTACCAAGATCGTTGGTAGCACGGAGTATTTCTTCAGTGTGCTCAGTATTGAATCGAGAAAAACAAATACCTACTAATCATCTACTTACGCGCACGTCTGCCCATGCCCTACGTGTTTGCCTGCTAAATCAATTTACCTAGGTAGTTTTATCAGACCGTAGTATTGGCGGAGGCACCACTTTTTACTTCTCACAGAATTATTTTGTTCTTTTGTGTTGTATGGTATTGGAATTATAAGCGTGTATTAGAAATTGGAATTCACTTATTGTTCACTGTATGGGTCTGATGTATAAAAGTTTATATATGTAATTACTGATCGTAATGTAAGCTATTATTATTAATTGTACTTGACTCGCAATCTAGTAATGCTAAGGATTCGTGTAAGCTTCCAATTGCTTTGACCGGCTAAATGCCTAATAAAGCCTTCGAGTGTGCCGGATGAAAAATGGGATTTTTGTTGTTCAAGTGACAATTATTACTTCTATAATGGAACAATAGATGCTAATTCTATGACATTTTCATTGTTATCAATTGTTTGAACGCGATGCGCATAATTTACTCTCCATCAATCTAAAAAAATGTAC
This sequence comes from Ptenothrix huangshanensis, assembly GCA_036851915.1. NCBI lineage: Eukaryota > Metazoa > Arthropoda > Collembola > Symphypleona > Dicyrtomidae > Ptenothrix > Ptenothrix huangshanensis. The sequence goes on along the minus strand of JAAXYX010000263.1, from coordinate 19,220 downwards.
ACCTATGTATACGAATTATGTATATATATGTACCTGGTCAAGTTTGCAACCTACATGCAGTGCATGAGAATCGGATGTTTTGAACAGGGAAGGGATGGATGATCCCGAATCTGCTAATGACAGTTATGAGTCTTCAATAATTATGGTGTTAATATTGGTGAATGACAACATGAACGTATCACAATCTCACTATCGTAACATTTCGTGTGACCTTAGAATTGAAGTTAAAGGATTGTCTTACCATTCCTATAATGCCGTTTTAATTATTAATTGTTTCGCAATAACCCCTAACAAGTATGATCCCAGGAGGTCAATCAATGGTGAAAAATTTAACGAGTGTACATGGCATGGGTGCTTTATCTGAAACTCTAGAACTTTCATTTGCTTTCTATTTCGCTGGCGTATCCACAAAACTTGATGAGGCCATAGTTTTTATTTCAAGACTTTCCACTGTCCTGTTGAATATGTTCAGTGATGACGACACATAGTTGTTCATCTTTGATTTTACTGTTTCACATGAAGACAAAGATTCCAGCAAGACAAAAAGTACTAATTGCATTCATCATTGTCAGCATGTATATATGAAGAGCTTCTTGGCAAAAGGAGCCTAAGTCCAACAAAGGCAGTATTACAGGATAGCCAAAAAACTGTCGAAATACTTAATACTTTTTAATGCAAATTGTCTTTAAAAAATAGTTGCAGTGAGCTTGAACCGTTAATATTTTGGCTGAAGCTACCTCTGCCTTAAAGGGTTCGATTTCACTAATAATCTCATTTTTCCCAAAAATGGACTTAGGTAGCTCCCTTTTGCCAAGAAGCTCTTCATATATATGTAGCAATCTACTTATTTACTTCGGTTAAAACCCTAACAGACGATAAACTAGCAGCCTGAATAAAACAGTCAAAAATAAAGAACTGTCACACCATTTTAAACTTCGTGTATGTGCAATACGCTGTATTTATAAGTAAGGGTATAGTGCCTATATGTATTGTTTAGTTTTACGTATTCGTAGTTTCGACTATGCGTCACATAATAAAATCCTGCAATCCTATAATTACTTAACAAAGATAAGATATTGTGTGTACCGTCGTGTCGTAACCTATAGTATAAGTACTGTGCTTTAGTAGGCGCCGTTTAACTTCTGTATACTAATGAAGTGTTTGTTTTCTTTGTGCCAGCTGGAGAAAGCCAACGATCAGTTCATCAAACCTCTGGATGATTTTCGGAAGAAGAAGATTGGAGTTGTTAAGGTATTGATTCCGAGCTATGTTATTCCTGTAATTTAATTTTTTGATGAACACTGACCCTGTCCTTTTCTTCACGTTAAGTTAGGCTACCAAAGTGTGAGTGTTTTGATTTGGAATCATGTTTCAATCGCGAATATTTCACCAGTGTCTATTTTATCAGTGAACGAACTTTATTTCTACACTCTAGTGTTTTATTGTACACATCTTTTGATTCATCTTCAGCTGGTAGTCTAGTAGTAAATAGTATTACAATAAAGTTGAACCGCTTCCATTAAGGGGCATTACTAGCACCTTTATTATGCTTGCCTAAATGGTTGAACTTTTGTTTAGGAACCCCAAAATTCTTGTTATTTGTAATTTATATACGCTGATAAACTGAGATTCTCAAACAGTATAACCTATTAGCCGTACACCTAAGTCCTCTCACTGGCTCTCACCGCACATTTTCGCTGATTTTCGCTAATTTTCGCTAAAAATTGTCATAGATACAGTTGATATACTATTGGAAATTTTTTATACAAATTTGCGAAAATCAGCGAAAATGTGTGCTGAGAGCCAGTGCGAGGACTTGGGTGTACGGCTAATGTAAAACTTCCAATAATTCTCAAATTAGTCCTGGAACAAATCCACAAGCTGGGAAGTTATTGGATGCTGGTGATTATTAGGGATGGAGAATTACGGGTTAAAGGTGGGAACTACTTCTAATCTAATCGCTTTGCTCCCGGAAATTAAAAGGGTAATAATAGGCTGGGGTAATAAGATGTTTTACGGTAAACTAAGTTACTTTGTATCCTACACAGTAAATTAGCTCTTTAGGACCCAGATATTAACCCAAAGTACTCAATCGTGGAATAAATATTCTACTGTTCTTATTTTGATTGAAATGAATGTTTTTTGATTTCTAGGATGGTAAAAAGAAATTTGAAAAGCAGACAACAAAATTTTGCCAAAGCCAAGAACGGTACCTGAATTTATCGACGAAGAAGCAAGACATTGTACTTCAAGAGGTAAGCTAGTTGTTCGTCTTGATTAAAGCCGTGAAATGAAGTATAACTTGTAGTCACATTGTTGTTGTTTCTTGATGGTGGTACAAGGCACTCAGTTTCAAGGGGGTAAATTTTATAAATGTATTCGGCTAGACGGTTTAAATGAATGAAAAACAGCCCTTATGATGAGCTTTCTAGAAACAGTCTTCCGATGTAGTATACGGCGATTTATTTATTGGATGTATGTAGTCGGGGTAGAAATTATTTTCGATTTGTGAATTATAAATCTGTAGTTTTTGACCGTACTAACTTCGGTCTAGAATTTGTACTTGCAACTCACTTTTTTGACGAGATTCCTTCTCAAGATAGTCTGAATTGACTTTCCTGTTGTTTGTATTCTCAATTTAAATGGATATATGTATTGATGTGGATAGCTATGGATGTAGTGGGTAGACTTCTAAGTCAAGATTTCAAGTTTCTTTGTGCTGGATATTTACGAGTTTAAGTGGTAAAAGCCAACACTTATGTCTAAATTTTGGCTGACAAAGAGGTTTATTTACGTGGTGTCACGGATAATTTGCGGTTAAAATGAGGCAGCACAGTAGCTATGTTTGTCATACTTAAGAATCGATCTCTGCATAATATTTATGTAGTATATACACTTGAGTGGGAAAATCTACGTGGATATAATTATATACAGGCAGAATTGCAGTAGCAGCGTTTGAGTAGAGCCTACAGAGCCTTACATTTCTTCACTTGCGTGTCTTCGTGACCACTTCATTCATATAGAGATGGTTGTGCGCACCGAATCGATATCTTTGAGTCTTTCCATGTTCATAGTCAGATCCTGGTATGGTTGGTTGTTGTAGTTGGTTGTGGGTTATGTTGGTATGTATCGCGGGTGGGAAGGAGGTGAACAGGATAGGCATCAAGTTGTAAGTAGAGAGAAAGACAAAGCAAAAGGACTACGAAAGTGAAAGACTTGTATAGTTTGTTTTGCGATGAGCTTTTCAGTTAGTCGGTGAGTTAGTGAGCTACGTTGTCAAGAAAAAGGCTAGACGCATGACATTTTATCTTGCATTACATTGCATGTGGGTTGAAACCTCCGAAAACTCGACTTCAACATTGAATAGTGCAGGTTCTCTCTCCGCGTACCATCACCCGTTGCCTTCTCTTCCTTCCTTCCTCGTCTATCAAGGTGTTTTCATTCGCAGTCCCTTCTATCACTCATTGTATTCCGTTGTTAATCTAGGTTCAGGAGAATTATCTATTCTGAATTCCGTGAGTTATCTAACTGTTGGAGATCCTTTTCGACGACGTCAACATCTTCAGATCTCAGTGTCAGTCAGTCTGTCAATCAGTTTCTGTGTAAATTGCATGTACATTTCTAAAAATCCCACAACTTTCTCCCAAATTCTAGTGGCTAAGCCTGTGGAAGTGACAAATACTTTTACTTTTTCTGTTCTTCACTTTCTTTCAATACCATCAGATAATCTCCTGTAATATAGCCAACGTATTTCCTAGTTCGGCAGGATTTGGTCTTGAAATCATTGTATAATTTGATCTCTGGCTATGTATTTAGCTACTTGATCATATTTGGGTGACATTATACTAATCGTAAGGCCCAACAGTGTAATTTTTAAGTACTTCAGCACAGACTGAAAGATGGTCAATTTTTAAATTGCTTCAGTGACACTCTATTGAAATACTTTTATACTGACTGCATTTACTTCTATACAAGACTCAGATGGATATTAGAATTTACTACCTTTTATATAGTCATGAAATCCCACTTTAAACACGCTCATGGTTGAGGTGTATTGTAGTTAATAGCGACTATCTAGCTATATATATAGGTATTTGTTGTTTTGTCGAGGTGATTTGGTATAATTAGAACGTGGATATTTGTGGATGGATGAATTGGTTGATTCTTTTGGAAGTCAGTGGGACTACAGTGAATTTCAAATGTGACAATGCCTGGTATGAACACGCATGTTGTTAAAGAACTGAAGCTTGGTTCAAGAAACTGATGACGATATTAATGTTAGTCTTCGAGTGTGGGTGCTATTGTAATTCTTCAATTATTTGATGGGTTGGAATTTGGCCTTTCCTGTAAGGTTGCGCTAACAGGATTCGTATACGATGAAGATTCGATTGTTTGTTACGGGATGTTCAAAGTTTAATGAAAGAATGTGGAATTAAAAAATGTCGATGTACTAAATACTTTGGTGTGAAAGTTTGGCAATTTTTTGCACCTTTTAACTTTGAGTGTAGCTTGCTCATTTGAGCCCACAGGTGTTGTTGGTGTTAGAGTTTTATTATTGACATAAGTGACATTAGTGATGAGCGTTAATGCGTAATCAATTGGATGTTAACAATTTGTGGGCCCTTTCCAGGCCGATGCCTCTCTTGAGATGGAACAGAGACACTTTTGCCAGGCCAGTCTCAAGTATGTCTTTCTTCTCCAAGAAGTGCAAGAGTGCAAAAAATACGAGTTTGTTGAAACGGTAAGTTGTTTTTATTTTGATGCCGTTCAGTAATTGTTAGCTTCCGTCTTGGATCATTCCAAGCCATGTTTTTAATAAAATATGCTCTTCTCATAACTGTGATTGACTAAGTACCTCATTATGGTAACCCAACACTAGATTTTATTCATTTTAGCCTTATTATATTCATGAATATTTAAGAAGCAAGCTAATTTAAAATTACAAAACATTTTGTGCCCACCGTAGCTTCTAGGCTTTATGTATAGCTGGCTCACGTTCTACCATCAGGGACACGAAGTAGCAACTGATTACAAACCGTATATGACTGATTTACAAAAACGGCTGCAAAACGTAAGTTTTCACTTTACAACTATTTATATGATTATAGGTACGTAGTAATGTTTTAACCAAGAAACACACTTGACGACTATTAATTCCATTTTAATTTCTCTTGAAAGAGCAATTACTAACGTATATATACACCTCATATCCTCAATTTCTCACGCACGTCATTGTTTCCTGAATAAGTGATACAGTGAATATTACACATAGCATCAGCTTTGTTTCAATTTGCATCTATTTAATTTATCTGGTTAAAAATTCCGGACCTGTAGGACGTTAATGTTTGCGAGTATTTGATTTTTAATATTATTTACTTGATCAAGAACTTAGCAGCTTCTTGTCCCTACTTCCCAACTTTCTCTCGAGAAGAAAGGAAACGTTTTGTGAGGATGACTAATGTTCAAAACCTGTCCCACTGGTTGCTGGCGTTGTTTATAAATTGTAGACTTGACTAGGTATCAATCCACGTGTGGATTAAGTAAAGAATAATACTTATTATTATTTTAAATGGGAACTATCATGCAAATTTATTCAGCTTTGAAAGGGTTTCATCAGTAATTATACCTTCATATATCAGCGTCAGCGTTCATGCACATGCAGTTATCGTGCAAGAAATGGATCGTAGGTATTCATCATGAGGTATCAATATTATTATAGAACATAGATTTGTTTACAAGGTAGCATAGTGCAGACAACTACTGCTTTCGTTTCTGAATTCTGACTTTTGATTATTAAGAGAAACCGCAGAATTAATTCAAGTGTGAAGAATGTAGTCGTTATTGTTCGACATTCGTTGATTTTATTTACAGTTGTTTTTATTGATGTTGTTGTCCCCAATTAGCTTCTTGCACCTTCTTAAACTATGCATTATTTTTTTTACCTTTAGACTCGAGAAAATTTTGAAACTACCCGAGATCAAACCAAATTACTAATGAACAAAATGTTGGAAATAAGAAAATCGGTAAGTATCCAGAACGTAATAGGCAATAAGTCCAAACCCATTATTTTAAGATCAGTGAGTAAGAATTCTAGCGTTCTACTTTATTTCATTAGCTTGTTTATTTTGACTACAATTGTATTGATTGTACCTAAAGACCAACTTTACTTCCATATAAATACTTGCCGCACACCCGATGGCTGTCACTGTCTCAGAGCTGGAGGTTGCTAAAATATCTCAAAATGTTGTCATAACAATATACATGGTTACAAAGATCTCAAATTTTTGAGAAATTTCAGTGTTGGCTGTACGACTACGGTTATTCTGGGAAATCATCGACTTTACGAGGTATAAGGCATCTTTACAATACCTGCTATCTAGGAAACGTATTCGGGATTATGTGAATTTCCAAGCATTTCTACTATTTTGGAAAATGAACATTGCGTAGGCTAGACTTAGTATTACTATTTCCGAATGCCCAAATTACATCCAAAATGCACTACATTTCTGGAAATCGAAAAAACGAGTTCTCGGCGAAAATGTTGTAAAGATGCTACACAAATAATGTCATAAAACTCGGTGCAAAGCACAGGTGTCAAAAATACTTCGGTCTAAAAATATCAGACTTGTAAACATTGCTGCCCCCTTGGGGAACAGAATTGTTGTTACGGAAGTCAAGTTAGTACTTAGTTTTATCACAAATATTGGTGTCAAAATAATACTAGTAAAAAAAGGTGTTAAAAGCTGGTATTCTTACTCTAATATATACATTTAGTTAGCTCGTTTATTCATCATTTAAAAAGTTTTTTAATTATATTTTAGAAGGATCCTGGCAGCCTAGATAAAACATTTAGTCGGCAAGGCTATTTGTACCTGATGGAAAAAAGTAAGACATTCTACAAGGCTTGTACCGATTTTACCTTCAGTATTGCGTGACATCTGTTACAATATCACTTATGTATGTATATTTTGAATTTTACAAACAGAGGCTCTTGGAACTACGTGGAATAAGTTCTATTGCACATATGAGAAATCGTCTCGAAAGTTCTGCATGGTTCCTTACAACCAAACTTCTAGCAAGTTGGTTAGTCACTCTGTAAGTTGCTATTCTTCATGGTTGAATTATTGCTTATTGGATTATGTTCCGATTTATAAAACGAATTTCTCATTGTTGGATTTATTTTAGGCTGGTACCGATGAAATTATTCTAAAATCATGTATTCGTCGACCGTCCGATTCGATAGATAAACGCTTTTGTTTTGATCTTACCGCTGAAAATCGTCCAGGAGTTGTGTACACTTTACAGGCTATGTGTGAAGAAGATAGACGTCTTTGGTTGGACGCAATGGATGGCAGAGAACCAGTGAGTTTAGTTTATCGCTGGAAGAATTTTTTACCCGGAATAATTACTTAATTGTAATGACAATATTGTAGCATAGACAGAATTGAAATACATTTTGCTGACATTTTTTCCCCTAGACATACGGTCAACCAGGGAAAGTCCCAAAGTCGGAGGAAACATCTTTGGATGACGTCGGCTTTGCATTTGTTCAGCAGTGTATATCAGAACTTGAAACTCGTGGTTTAGAAGAACAAGGTCTGTATAGGCTAGTAGGAGTCAGCTCAAAGGTGTCAAAATTATTGAGTCAAGGACTGGACAGACGGAAATCAGAGCGGATTGTGTTAAATGATCGCTGTGAGTGGGAAACCAAGACAATAACCAGTGCATTGAAGACGTATTTTAGGAATTTGCCGGAGCCAGTTATGACTTTCCGTCATCATGAAGCATTTATCGCTGCTGCCAGTGAGTGGTTATAATTATGTATATTGATTCACACAATAATTCGTATGTAGGTAGTTTTTTTCTGAATTGTTATTGGAGTTTAATTCGTATTGATTCTGTAGTAGTGTACTTAATTTTTTGATTCAACCTTATTGAATGCTAATTATAATAAATGCCTACTGTTGTTTGCCTGTATCAGAACAAGAAACAAGAGTCCAAAGAGTACAAGATGTGCATACACTGGTTCACCGTCTACCGTTGGAAAACTTCCAAATTCTCGACATTCTTATTGCACATTTACAAAGGTGAAGCTCTAATTTCTCGTAACCAGAGTATCGTATAATTGCTCTTGCTGCAGCAAGTGTCAAGTTCAGTTGGTCCATTATTCTATAGTTTTACTTTCTTCTTTTACTTGATTCACAATACTGTATATTAATAATTGGTGCAACTTTCTTCTTTTTTTGTGTCATAGAATTTCGGCAAAAAGCGAGAAGAACAAAATGACCGTAAGTAATTTAGGAGTTTGCTTTGGTCCAACTTTATTAAGGCCAGAAGAAGAAACGGTGGCTGCCATTATGGATATTAAGTTTTGCAACGTCGTTGTCGAAATATTAATTGAAAATTATGATAAAGTAAGTTGAATTAGTTCAGCAACTTTTAATCTTATTGGTTCATGGGTTATTTAATACATGATTCTATAATTGTTAGATATTTACCACGAAGCCATTACCATCAGAACTACCGAAAGAGATTAATTCGCCTAATCTACTGGCTTCAGTACCTCCAACTAGACTTCAGATCAGTCCAGTAAAACATGTAAGAAGTTAAAATTAGATATTTTTTATCAAATTCTACTGTGAACTTGCTGTCTGAAAAACATTTACCGGTCCAGAATAGTGATAAATTCCGTTCCAATTCTGTTGATGAAAAAAATTATATCGCTAAATTGAACTTCTTATTTGACGTCGATGACTCGCGTGTATTCATTGTTTCCATAAAATACTGTCGTCATTGAGCTGTAAAACGTACCTATGAGTGAGTTCACGCATGTCTTTAATTTTTAGGCTGTTGTAACCTCTTATAACGATGGCCCCAAACCAATGTATGTGGACCCTGCTGGAATGAGATCGTCCTGGGACAATTTACCATTAAATCAAAGTGGTATTAGCTTACACCATTCTACTGCTACTGTTAACTCTCTTCACTCCAGCTCTCATTCCAGTTCTTCAAATCAAAGTACTGGAGATACATTACCACTTGGGTACACTTCAGGATCACATTTACTAATTTCTGAAAGGGACCGGGCACAACAAAAACCTGCTAAATCTACAAGGGTTGGCTTAGGAACCCTTGGAGAAAGTAAAGGGACGAGCTATTCGCAGCCCTTTCTAAATAATGCAGGTAAAACAATCGGTGCATGTTTCAGTAACGCCGTTTTGATCTTATTTTAATCCATAACCTGCTGAAAGTCTGTGGCCCTTAGAAAAGTCGGCAGAAATTTTGTGTGGGGGGCG
>JAAXYX010000262.1:0-48441 GCA_036851915.1 Ptenothrix huangshanensis | reverse complement strand
TGTCGATTAGTTCAGCAACAGAAAATGGGCTTGTTCCTTGGTACTCGGAAGCATGTAGTTCAACCCTGGCCACCACCTACAGTTCGGGGGGAACCGGAGAGAAACAGGTTTGTTTTCATTATTTGTTCAACTTATGGATACATATATAGTTATATGTATGTATAATGTCACTATATACTGATATATGTAGGTAAGTATCTGGGTATACATAATATAGGAATATATGCCAAAATTGTCTGCACCGTTTCCTTTCTATTTATTTATGACTATGGCTATGATTGCCACTATATACTAAAAGGGGTACATATATAAGGGTATAAGGGGTTGTAACCCTACATTGAAGTACAAGTATTGTTCACAGTGACTACACTCAACTACACTGTACAAATCTATCGACAGTTATTTGACTCATTGACAGAAGTAGGTAAGCTGTAATTACTAGCCATGTTTATCTACTTTGTCTACGACTAGGACTAGGAGTTATTGATAGGTACAAAGGGTAAATATCTGTAATTATTACTTTACGTGTGGTTTGACTGAAACTTTGACTCCAGATTTCGACAGTATAGGCATGTAAGTATATGAGTATGAGTATTACCTATTACCGCAATTCGATGGAAAGATATATAGGTAGGTATTTGTATTGTGTAGGTACTTTGTTTACAACAGTGTTAAAGTATAGGGCACTTGCTCTCTTGTAGTTTACAGTCTTCTCATTGTGCTCGCGATGAAAGCCTGATAACAATTATCAACCAAGAGCTTTGGTTTTATAAAATGAGTTGAGTTGACTTGGGTTGGATTGGACTGGATTGGATTGGATTGAGATATGTGGTAGGTGTACATAGGTAAGGTGCCTATGCAGATGTGCGTACTCATGCAATATCAGTACCAGTACACACTCGTATCTAATGGATGGAAAGATTGACGGTATTGCATGGACTGGTCTGGTCGTGAGTCAAGTCGCAGTCGGTGAGAACGTTGATACTTTCGACAGGGTAGCTTTTACGTAGGTATGTGTATACTTAGGTGGTTGGTGTTTGTATGGTGTGGTAGTAAATCAACACAGTGTTCCGGAGGTATGTTAGACTTGGGTTATTTCCAAACATGGACCTATACATGCGTGTTAATTTTCAATAGAGCTCAATGAGCTTTGTGAAATTCCCCAGAGAGGTAATTTAATTATAGATTGTGTTCCCGTCTAAATGATGCTTTCACTCTACAATTACTTGTGGCAGATGAGAGAGTCGTTTTTATGTGGCTAGTCTTGGAGGGGTCCTGCCGACGACTCCTTCTAAACTTACAGTTACAATGGCCACCGTTCTATTGTACTTGTGATGAGAGGATTAGTAGCAAATATTAGTAGTGGCTGGATAGTGGTTGTAGTTGTAGCTGCAGTGAAGTAGTAAGTAGTAGCATGCCAAGCCATGCCATGCCATGCGATGTCATGTCATAGCATAGCAAAGTATAGTATAAAATAAAATGTATTGGTTTGGTATACTCATGTGGATATGTGAGCCAAGAGTCATATTTAGATGTCATTGCATAGTCGCGTGGATTTTTGGTTGAATGAATAGAATGGACTGGAGAGCGGACGTCAACGGTTGAATATGGCGTCGGTCGTGGCGTGGCGTGGCGTGGCATGGTTCGGCGATGCGATGCGATTCGATGGCGTGTGTCAGACTTGAGAAAAGGACTTGTTTCAATTTCGCCAGAACTGCCTATTAAGTAATAATGCCACTATGAATAGAAAATAGAACAAAGTTGAATTGAGATTTGACTCGGGAGTACTCGAAACTCTCAACTCAACCCAGACTGCGACTGTATAGTATAGGCATGCAAACCAAGGAACCACCAATGAAATGATTTGGACAGATATTCCAGCGATTTTTTACACATCCATGTGGAATTTTGTTGTCTTTGGCTTTTGGTCGCAAAACTAGTGTTTTTTTTTCGTGACTTGTACGGAGTCAAAGTCAACAAGTTTTTCCCCTACTTTCTATTTACGGTTTGAACAAATATTCGGGATTATGATGTCACTTACATATTATGGATTTGGACTTGGACTCTACGTCGTGTTCGTGTTCCACTTGTGGTTGTGGTTCCAATCCAATTCAATGCTTCCTCCCTCTGTGGTTCTAGCATGGCAGTGGAAATGGCAATGGCAATGGCAATGGCATTGGCAATGTTTTATGGAAGATGTTCTTGTTAAAGCTGACGTATAGAGTGTATTATATTTTACGAGGAAAAGGAACCACCTATGTTTGAAATTTAGTTGATCAAAGTTAATCGATGTGCGAAGGTAATCTTCATCCTTCATTCTGTTTCATGTTGATGACTTTGTGAGTGTAAGAAGGAAGAACGGTTTTCGTGGCTTGGCTTGGCGGTTTCCTTGAGCAGAAAGTATCAGTGGGTACATTTTATCTTGGTCTAGAGAGAGAGAGAGAGAGAGAGAGAGAGAGTCAGCAAGCTGGTGGGTTGAGAAGGATAGACTGAAGCTATAGAAGCTCTAGACCTAGAACCAGAACTAGAACTAGAACTAGGGCTTTGAGCTNTCAAAGTTAATCGATGTGCGAAGGTAATCTTCATCCTTCATTCTGTTTCATGTTGATGACTTTGTGAGTGTAAGAAGGAAGAACGGTTTTCGTGGCTTGGCTTGGCGGTTTCCTTGAGCAGAAAGTATCAGTGGGTACATTTTATCTTGGTCTAGAGAGAGAGAGAGAGTCAGCAAGCTGGTGGGTTGAGAAGGATAGACTGAAGCTATAGAAGCTCTAGACTTAGAACCAGAACTCAGAACTAGAACTAGGGCTTTGAGCTGAACTTACTAGGCAATGAATTACATCATGACCATGGTTTTTGGGTGAACATTAGATCTTGTTCTTGGTCTTGGTCTGGGTCTTGGTCTTGGTCTTCTTAGTCTTGGATTTGGTGTATAGATGTGTATACAAGTGAAACAGCCTAATGTATTTCGTACTGTTGAAGAAACTTAGCGATAAGATTTATAGGGAAGAATTTGGAAACGTGCCACAATCAATTTATTAGAGATGGATGAAATGGAAGTTGTCACAAGATTCGAGGAGAAGGAATGAATCAAGTGTACAATGCACTTATGTAGTGGTGTGGGGAGACAGTCTCGGAGTTTTGGATGTCATTTCCCGATCCCGATATTTGAACCGTGCCGTCCGTATGGGTCAGAACTCAGAATAGAATGGAATGGAATAGAACAGAATGGAATGTGAACGAGATAAAGTTGGATGCTAGTGGACAACGGGACTGACGGGGCGTATTGACCCATGTAATTATTTCCCTCGACTAGACTAGTTAGCAGAAGGGTCGGTTGTGAATGCAATTCAATTCGATTCAATTATGGATACTGCTTACTTAAAGAAATGACACAACTGTAAAAGAGAATTGGAAAATTTTATTTCGAGTCCATGTGGATCTTTTTTTATATCTTCCAAGTTGCAGTCAAGCAGCTGTAGCTGTAGATGTATCTGTAGTTTGAAGCAGAGTAGGTAGGTGCGGATATATGCATATGCTGTGATTATGCAGTCTACTAGAACAAGGAAGAACAAGAATGGGAGCAAGTGCAAAGAAGGAAGACGGATAAGGATGGTGAATGGGGAGCTATCAAATATCTATATAAAGTTGAGAATGCGAAGACAAGGCGAAGATGAAGGATTGGGTGGGATGGAATGGGATGGGTTTGGATGGGATGTGATGGGATGAGGTTGATGTTGAGGATGTTTGTAAAGCGTAAAAGTAAAAGTTGAAAGTTGAATATTATATTGGTTCACCCTGAACTCGGAGAAAAATAAATTATGGTAATAAATGACTGGTTGAGTTGTGGAAGGTACATGGGTAGGTTATAAGGCATGGTTTGGCATGCCATGACATAGAAGTTGGCCAGTAGCCTCAGCTCTGATCGGCATGCCATACGATGCCTTCCCTTGCCTTGCGTTACTCTGACTATGACTATGACCATGTCTCTCCGGAGTCTGTGACATCTGTTTTAAGATTACAGATGTATTTGTGTTGAGTGTGTCTTTGAATTCTTTTTACAGATAGTAACTATTGACCTCCACCACTCGTGCACATCGAGTCACACGGGAACGTCTGCCTCGGCTCCGTTGGCAGCTGGCATTTGTGCTCTAGCACTTCAAGCTAATACGAATCTGACTTGGCGGGACATGCAGCATATTGTCGTGAGAACGGCTCGGCCGCAAAATTTAATCGCTCCCGACTGGGCCACAAATGGTGTCGGTCGAAATGGTATGTACCTCATCAAATGCATAATGTATGCGACGAATGTTGTATGGTATGGATGTATGTATGTATGGAGGTATGGAGGTAGGTGTAAAGGCATTCTGGATTCTTGCGGGTAGTTCCACGTAGATACATACTCCTTTTACTCCTCTTCCCTCCATTCTGATATTCTCAACTTACTCCTTTTATTTCCATGTCTTCTCACCTCGCCATTATTATATTACTTTCTCCTTCCTTCCACTTCCACTTCCACCTCATTGAGTCCATTCTCACGTAGATATCTTTACACAGCTTTCTCTCATTTTGAAACATATTTGAACACGATTTCCATTTTCCCATGCCATGTTCAGACATTTTTCTCATTTGCTGGTGGCAAGTATTTGGTTTGGACTCTGGTAGGGTAAAAGCTATTTATGTAGGAATGTTCCTGGGAATTTGGTGCACTGGAAAATTAGTTGCCTGGACCCCTAAACATTTCCCATGTCAAGTCAATACCATACCTTACCTTACCAGATCAGGCCAGGCCAGACCAAACCAAGCGATGCTGCAGCATACCAATACCAATACTAATATCAATACTAGTGTTAGTATTACTACTGGTACTAGAAGCAGACGAGAGCCATGTAGCTAGTATGAGGAGATGATGCCGAAAGGAATTATTAGTCTTTATTATATTTTTTCTAGTATGAAGGTGAAGAATTAGTAAGTAGTTAGTCTGAATCGCTTTGTCATTACCATTCCCCGCTGTGTTTTGACGGCGGTGTGCAAATCATTTGGGCGGTGCAGCGTATACAGTAATTACCTACTAAAGATTTCTGCCTCGCCTCACCTGAAAGAAAGCAAGGAAATAAATGAGTTTACTCTGTGGAAGATGAGTCTAGAATGCTACACCTTGATGTGTGTGTCTGTGTGTGTGTTTGTGTGTATGGAGGAAATCTAATATTGTTGTATTTTTCTTGTGTAAAAAATGTGTAGTGAGCCACTCGTTTGGTTATGGTCTCATGGATGCTGGTGCGATGGTCAAATTGGCAAAGAATTGGAAGACAGTACCGGAGCAAAATAAATGTGAAGTTCGAGCTCCCTACACGGATAAGTTAGTGTGATTAATTTATATATAATTATTTGTTATTTCATTATTATATATGTACGGATTTAGTAGTACATACAGAATGTATCTTTTTTTTACTTGCACTAGTGAGTATTATGTTTATGGAAAAGATAATTGCTTCTTCTGGCATTAAGTTTTTTGGAGACTTAGTACTTGGTGTTTTAGTGTATTAGTGTGTATAGATGCATAGGTATGTATGTAGAAAAATACGTACATATGTGTCAATAATATATCTGTAAGTTGAGAGTTGATGGCTGATGGCATTGATGTGTTTTTGACGCAGGAATATCCCAGCCAAGAGTAAAGTTACTTTGGATCTAAAAGTTACCAACTGTGATGGAGTGAATTTCCTGGAACATGTACAGGTTAGTGGAATTATATTACAGTGTAATCGATGGCTCTCTGGTCTTTCATTATTTTCTGCCGAATGTATGGCCGTACGAAGCTGGAGTTCCGTAGCTAGTTGATGCTTAGAATGGAGCATTGCGTTGGGAGAAGTGTGAATGTGGGTGTATGCATCCACACTTGGTACACATACATACACATACTAGTACACAGTACAGCCAGAGCTCCACACAGCGCCTTTAGTACTTAATACTGTTCTCCTCTGCTACTAATAATACTGTACCTAATGATGAAGAAAAATCAGGGTGAGCAGAGAAGGACGTGATGGGAAACTTAAGACGGGACGACGGGAAGGAAGAAAAAGGAGGAAATGAGTGTCAGAGCATTGAAACAGATAGTCTGAGATAGCAGACGATGATGACTTTGATGTTTTTAATGATCGTCATCTTCATAAGGATCAAGCTTGACTTGGCTTGATTTTGGTGCAAGAGCATATTACTATTACTGTTGCTCTTCGTACGGAGATTTTGTCTGAACTTTATGATGATTGCTTTTTTCTGTTTTATGTCCAGGCTAAGGTTACATTGACATCTGGACGACGGGGAGATCTGCAAATTTATCTGGTGTCACCTTCGGGTACGCGTTCAACTCTTCTTGCACATCGAAGGCATGATCTGAACAGATCCGGTTTCACCGACTGGCCCTTCATGACCGTGCATTCTTGGGGAGAGAATCCGATCGGGAAGTGGACTCTGGAGATTCATAATGAAGGAAGATATGCCGGTAAGAAGGATCTCGATTTCATAAATATCTCTTTTCTCCATTAATTGGATTTTAATTAGTGGATGAGTTGGGGGGTTGGAGTTTGGGTGGAGGAAAGAAAAAGTCAAGTTTTATCACATTACTTTGTTCTAACTTGAATGCTAAACTGTCAGACGCTTGTATACTTGGGAGAAAAGCTATTAAATAATTCCGTGTAAAAGATTAATGGCATTTGTGTATGACGGAGTACAAGTGGGTAATCTACGGGTTTGGTTTTGGTTTTGGTTCTGGTTCTGGTTCCGGTTATTGTGCATTCGATGTATGTATATAATGTATGTATGTTTAATCGGTGGGTTTGGTATTTTCTTTCTCTTTCGTGCTTTCCCTCGGATTCTTGTTTCGACATCAAATCAAAGATCATAAAAATGGTAAGCCAAACTTTGGCAGTTAATGCATGATATTTTCCTGGTTTGAAAAAACTTTTGTACCCTGGTACACATAGTTGGTGGATAGTTGAAGGCATAAAGTAGGTGGACGTAGAACTTACGTACCTACCTACCGGCCTAACTAGTTATTGGTGAAGATGGCCCATGATCTGGCCCTGGTGTCTTTTGTAAAAGTGATATAACTGGTTTATTATTGTCATTGTGTATAATACATATATGCATATGATGGGATTTCCTTATTGCTCAAAGGACGGACGGTACTGAAACGCTGGTCTCTGATTGTGTACGGGACTGAAGATGATGCGAATAGTGGAACTTCTTCTAAGTCATCGGGAAATAATGATAATCCTTCTGAAGCAAGTTTAAATGGGCCGATGCGATACCCTGCCAATATCAATCTATCCTACCTTAACAACAGTTCAGAGTTTAGTAAAAAGCCCCCTAGTAGTTACCCATTTCTTCAGGCTACTTTAAATTCTAGCGCCCCTTCAGGGCCTAAAGGGAAGAGTACTGTTATAAATGAGGCTGAGCTTGTAGTGACTACGACAATGATAAAACCATCTAGGCAACGACAAAATAAAGCAAAAACAATCTTAAAGAAACAAAAGGGGATTGCCCCACCACCTGGTTCGCCATCTCAAAGACCATCCATTCGACTTGTCACTGAGTCACCGAGTCATTCTGATCTAATATCTGTAGTTGGAGCGTCAGTTAGCAGTAGTAATGGGGGTGGTGGTGGTGGTAGTGGTAGCAGTAGTAGACATAGTGGAGAAGAACATAAATTATTTTTTAGCTCAAAGTTTGGCAATCAAAGTCTGAGTCAAATGAATGAGACAATGACGATGAGTACGAGTAAATCTTTGAGGGGAAAAGAAATTTCATTAAATTCCGATCTCGATTCCACTATCCTTCCCATTTCCTCTGCAACCTTTGAGGCTCCGGCTGCGATTGTAGTAGGGAAAGGGGGTAATAGTATCAGTTCTGAAAATTCCACGGCGACTTCCTTTATAACCAGTCCTGGTCCTGGTCCTGGTCCTGGTCCTACTCCTACAAATAATTCTTCCATTCAGCTGGAGGGAACGGATGTAAAAGTTAGTAGCGGTGGTGATGGTAGCTTACTGCTTTCGGGGGCGTCTAAGAATATCAATTCGTCTAGTACGTTTGAGGTCACTGGATCATCGCTAAATGTAAACCAGAATCGGACTGACAGCTCAGAAGTTGAACCGAATGGCTCAAAAGGTTTTTTTGTCTTTAATGCCTTTTCTGATATGTTTACGTTTTTTGAGCTAGTGTAGCGGAATGACTTTGCAAGTTTTCTCTCTTGCCTGTATGTATATTTATATATATGCATCTAGCTTTTCCCAACTTTTGCCGAACACTTTCCAATTCTGAGAGCACCCTTAAAGTTGTAAAAAGTAGAGCACCGATAAGTGGGGATACATAGCCAAGTTTTATGTCTCTCTGTGTGGCACTTGCCAAAGAATCGGACGTAATTTTTACGGATCGAGTTGGGATTTAGAATTTTGATGAAATTTGCAAATATTCGCATTCGGTGCATGTCTAATACTACGCTTGAGCTATTACTGATTTCTTCTCTCGTAGTGGGTTGCGTTCCGGTTTTGCATAATTTTGTTGATTTATACTTAATTTATGCCTGATTACGTAATTATTGTGTGCCTATGTTTATATGTATCGTGTTTGCAGTTTTGCAGGATGAAATGCTTCGTTTGCATTTATACTATAGAGTACGCGGGAAAATAAAACTGGGATTTGGAATTGCGGACGGTTTTCAAATTTAATTCGTCTCTCGACGAAGTAGTCTCACTGGATGCAAAGTTGATTTGATTATTACTGATTGGATGTGACTCCTTTATATATGTACATGGTTGCATTACTGCGTGTTGTTGATAATTATGTAAACTTAATTTTTTCTTTAGTTATTCATTGAAATTATTTAAGTCTTGCAGTTAGTGACATTTCTACCTACCTTGGTGCCTCTATTTTATACTTGTTGTATTTCCTTATTGGCAATTGTTGCGAATGTGGATAATTCTAGGCTTCTAATTCTGTTTTATTTTAGTCATCATGATTTAATTAGTTTGTCCGTATCTGACAAAAGCAAAGCAACCACCAATGATTCAAGGAAATTCACGCTAAGTTGCATTTTGTGTACATACACCTACTAACGTCTCTCCAATTTACTATACACTAGCTCGAATCAGCAATCAGGACGCTTGAATTTAATTAATTAGTACTAATTATTGTAACTCACCAAGGAAGAATGAGGAGGTTCACAGTTTGTTTTCACTATTTGCTTGTTGACTCGATTACGCATGGTCTCCGCCTTCTCGTTCTCCAAATCGAAATATCAAATCCAAATAATTACTATTGTTTCTTCTCTTTGTGTTTGCATGGAGTGACTATACGATGAATTATTTTCTGAAGCTAAACTGTTCAGAGTAGAATTTCAGTTCTCATTAGTCATTAGTGGAGCATGTTTTCGTCTAGTGTCTTCGTGTGTGAAAACGCAGTAGTAGCATTAAGTTGTTAATTTGGTCGGAGTGAAAATTTATTAATTGGGTTGATTTCTACTAATTTTTGTGCACACTTTGGAATGTTTTTTTGCTGGATATACATAAAGAGCGACACGAGTTTAATTATTGATTATTGAAGTTTTAATAATTGTATGGGGTTGATTTTTACAGGGAAACTTACAACGTGGACGTTGGTAGCCCATGGCATAGCAGCTAGTCCAAATGAGCCAGATCAGCCGGGACCAATAAAGACTGGATCCCCGTCTGTGGAAGCAACAGAAGTCAAAGTTGCAGGAGGGGATGGAGGAACTAGTATGAATGCTGAGCAAAGACCTGGAGCCGGGCAACAGCCAATAGTGGAATTTGATGGGAGTGAGAATTCGATTGTGATTCAACCATCCCAGGTTCATGTTCCACCTTTAGGAGTAGAGACTGCGGAAGCAGCTGGTGTGCCGTTGTCAACGTCTTCGGCTTCATCGTCGTCCTCAAACTGTGCCAAGATGTCCACCAATGGACAGTGTCTAGGTTGGTGCCTTTTTCTCCTCTTCTTCTTTTCACTCTCCTACTCGTTGATTCCATCATCATCATCATCATCAGACTGTGACTGTGACTGTAGTCAACAACATTGTCCGCATCGAGTTCCCGCAAATTGTCGGGGAACTGATGCTGGGAAGCAGAGTAGTATGGATGAGCACGTGTATGACGATGCTTCGACGATGTCATTATCATCGTCATCGTCATCGTCTTTGATAACTGTGGATTATCAGTCTAAATCCGCATCAGACTTGTGCGACCAGCATG
Source organism: Ptenothrix huangshanensis (assembly GCA_036851915.1). Lineage (NCBI taxonomy): Eukaryota > Metazoa > Arthropoda > Collembola > Symphypleona > Dicyrtomidae > Ptenothrix > Ptenothrix huangshanensis. Next base: position 38,182 of record JAAXYX010000262.1, on the reverse strand, counting down.
AGATATGTCAGCCGGAACATTCTAGTTGTAGGTTAAGTGATTATCACCATCATCATCATCTTGATCAAGTGAAGTTGAGCAAGTGTCATTGTATATCCTTGTCCGAAAACGAGAGTAAACTATTTAATCAATATAATTTTAATCGTCGTCCGAGTTATTGTTATTCTAGTAATTGTAATGACAGTACTCCTTGTAAGTGTAATACTCACTATTGTCTGTTTCCGAGCCAAAGGTTCTTCCCGGACGTAGATCGTAACGATCATCATCTTTTCATCGAGAACGGTATAACTGGCAGATAGGACTTTACGACATACTTTACTATATATTATACTCTTAGAATAATGATGCATCGTAATCGGATTTTATGTTGAACGCATCTTCAACTTCTAAGAATACATAGTAAGGTAGCCCAGCGCGATAGGAACGAGTGAGAAGGAACGAGAAGAAGAAGTAGGGAAGTGAGAGCGAGAGAGAGAGAGAGAGAGAGTTATAAGATTAATGGGATTCACGGATTTATATTGTCATAAAGTAAAGTTATGAATGTCCTTTTGAGTAGGTTATTTATAGGATTGTATGTACATAATTATTACATACTAGACTAGGTTCGTATTGTAATCATAGGCATCTCTCTCCGACATGGGGATGAAAAACGTGTAAAAGTACTATGGAAAACAAAATGAATCGGAACAATTTCCTATTATAAAGTGATACATTTTAGACTTTTTGTTTAGCGTGTACATTAACTAATTTGTTGTTTCTTTAGTAAATCTAGAAGGTTCTAGGGTATGTATAGAAATTAATATGGTTACATTACAAATAATTTTTACATTACGTTAGTGTTCCCGGTATTGGAAGGTATTGGAACTTACTACTGAGCTATTTCACTTGTTCGTACCGCACACTACGAACTCTACACGACGGCGACGACTGCTGACTGTAATTAGAAAGCATTCTACAATGTAATGTTTCTATTTTATGAGAATTTGAAAGCAGTTAGAATATTTAGCAATGTATGTAGGTATTTAGGAGGATTTTTTGTAGAATAATAAGTAGGTGTAGATTTAAATTAATCTTTTTCAATATGTGATGATTTTTTAAAGAACTGAGTGATTGCTCCTGCATAATTTTGTAATCAATAATCAAATCAAGAGCTACATTAGGATTTTTTGTTTTTATGTAAACTACTTGTTCTGAATTCAAGAATTCGTTACTTATTATTTGAATATTAGGTTTGACATTGGGGAATTCAAAAAAATGCACATACCTACCTAATAGTGAAGTGTGTTTCTGTGTAAGCTGTTTAAAAAGTTGTTTAGATACCAAATTATAAACTCTTTTTTCTCTTGGTGTCTGCCTCTTTCTGTAACATAATCAGGTATGTATAGTTACGTATTGCACAATTTAGTTATTATGTAGGTGATTAAGCTAGGTGGTTAAACTAGCAGTTAATAATTGTCTAGAAGAATTATCTTCCTACATACTTTAGTTGGGGTCATAGATTAGTTTGTAATTATCTATATTAGGTTTTTGTTATTTTCTGTAATTATGTATGTGTAAGTTTGCTCTACTGTACATCTCTTTACAATCAATTCTTGCCGCATTAGTTCCTTTGAAAAGTGCTACTATTTGAATATGAAACACACCTGATATTTTGAGTTGTGCAATTTCGAAGTGTAATTATATTGTGGCTGATACACATTTGAGTTGGTATTCACCGATCGATCAGGAAATGAAATGAAATTTTTCGTATAAAAATAGTCATTTGTTTTATTTAAAGTATCTCTCAGATAAGCATCGAGGAGATTTTGTTTGTGTTGTTATTAGGTATTGATAATTATTTGCTTATTAGTAATGTTATGAAAGAACTAGGAGTTTTCTTGTCATACTGCAGGAATTAAGTCTCAATCTAACACATTTACTCAATTTAGACATTAGAATCTCGATTTTTATCGGTGATTGTACTAAATACTCGTCAGTTGTTTATTTGGCTTTACTTTTGATTTCGTTTGTTTGTTATTTTTGATTTTTCAGTTGGTATCTTTCTAGCATATTCAATATTCAGTAAGTTGCTGCTACTAGATAGTATACCTACATAGGTACTTGCACACATGGGGTAAACCAAAGAGATTTTGGGAATTTGAAAGTCTGTTTCATTTCTTTATGCATTTCTTGATGTTATAATTAATTATTTAGGGAAGTTATTGTTTGCTTTTTGTAGGTTTGTAAGTCAATTGTTGTCTACACTTATGCATTTAGTTCAGTTACGCGTTCATTCAGTTCTTTGTTTGTTTGTTATTTAGGATTTACGTACTGAGTATTATCACCACCACAAACTTGGCATGCCGATAATAAGTTTTGGCCGTTGTCGGCGCGAAAGGATAAAGGCTGACATATCGTGATCATTTAAAATAACTCTAGGTTATGTAACATATGAACATGTAATTTTAGTTACTTCATAATTATTATCACATTAACTTTTAAAATTTACATCTACTTTGCGTTTTTAGTATTAGAGACTAGGAGCAGGGGCAATAGGTTAGCTTCAGAACACCAATTTTCTTTTGCGAATTCAGGTTAGGAAAGGGTAGAAATTGCAATTTGGAACTGGAACAATATTCGTATGAATGTGCAATATATATTCATTATTTCAAAAAGATGAACAGGAATTCGCTGTATTAGCTCAAAGAATTGCATAATGTACCTAGGTATTTTTAGTTGTTAGAATTCCTTTGTTTATTTGAATTCAAGCCAATTTGCATAATATGTTGTAGTAATGTTGTTGTTAGGTCTTGTCATTATTCAGGATCAATTTATTTTTACTCAATTCACATCACAAAATACACTTTTTTATTAGAATTTCTTTTGTAGGTAGCTTAGGTAGGTACGTCGTTCTCGTTCTCACATAGTTTTAGCAAAGACACTATGGCTAATGGACAATATCATATTTTTTGGGATTTCAAAAGTTTTTCCAGGATTACATTTTATTTGTTTCACCAATGTCTGGCAAGGGATACTCTTTTCTTTTGGTTAGTATTGTTTAGTCTTGTACTTCGTACTTTGATAGTTGTTTATTTAAAAAAAATGTCAAAGTTATCTTTCTTTTTTTTGGAGTACCTTGTTGTTGAAGTTGGGTAGTCAGTTATTTACATTTTGAAATTGCCTTTGTAAATTGTGTACGTTCTGTCCGTGATCGTACATATTTTGGCAGTGTATGAACAAAAGTGCATTCTACTTCGTAGTAATTACATGTTACAGTATAAAATAACAATACAAAAGTTTCGGCAGTGGAAATTAAATCACTGTTTGATATGAGGATGATACTATAATTACGTGTAAGTGAACCGTTTATATGTAGATGTTCGAAAAAATTGAAGAAATCGCCATTTAAAAAAATATAATGGAGACTCTCCAGCTTTTTAGAAGAACGAGATGATCGATTGATAATGGTGTGCAGCTCGGGAGTTGGTAGAGATAAGATTTCTTGTAGGTAATTAGAATACATGATTATGATTACCATGACCATTGGAGGGTGGCATGATGGCCTAAAATCGGTTTGGTACGATTTCGTATTGTATAGTTGAAGGAAACAAAGGGCGTAAACAAATATTATTGTACTTTATGAATGCATGATAACATTTTATATTTCGTAAAGACGTGATGATCGTAAAATTTGATGGTTTACTACCACTAATACTACTAATTATACGAAGTAATGATAGATTGTAATATTAATTGTATGGTATAAGGTATATATATCTGGCTGACTTTCGTGAATCTTATTCTATTATAAATATATAATTATACGTGAACAGGCATCAAAAGAAAATACTACTCACGTGAACGTGGTACGGTGGCTATAAAAAAATACTAATTTAAAGAAAACACACTATATAATCAGCTCGACAACACGATCATACGTGTTTTTAACTGTTTATGAAAAAAATTCGTACTTATTGTTATAATTATTATATATACCTATACAACATATCTTGTCATCTAATCATTATAGTAATGAAAATACTTGCGTATATGATATAATTGATAATATATTTATCGTCGTCGTTGAGTTCATTTTACGACGACAGTATGCACGTCGACTATGTCAAAAATATTATTTCAAGATCGGATGTGGATTAAAAATATTTACATGTATAAAAGAATTGTCGCGTTGATGCAGTTTCCGGGTCATCTTTTTGCATTCCCAGTTTCTGAGGGGAACGGTTTATAGTGGATTTGATTTGATTGCATTGACTATGATTTTTGATGGAATTATTTCTATTCGACAGATTTTTTTAATGGGGAGAAAGATTGTTTCGAAGGTCTTTTTGGGAACTAGGAACTTAATGCTTTGGGGGTATTCTAGTGATTCATTTGTATTTATTTTTTGTACATAAATCATTAATTATTTGCTGTATGTTATTTTATTACTTGACTCGTACTTTACTCATCTTAACCTTTTAACAACATTTATTTTTTGGACTTCTTACAAAATTGTACTACTAAAGTATGGACTTTCGGGACGTAGAAACTTCATTTTAAATCGTTGACCACTGCATACGTTGAATTGTTGGAAATGTAAATGAAAGTACGTTGTCTCTACCTGTCTATCTCCAAGATCTGTCCACTGTTGCAAGGCAACCTTAGAATGTTCGGGGAGTGCAAGGTTGGAGGGGCAAGGCAAGGCAAGCAGAGTCGTCTTTCTCGTTCTGAATTATGGTGAGTATTGGATACACTGCAGAGGTTTTACACACTCTACACTCTTCCAAATACCGTTATGATTAAAGTTTTTTTCCCTGTTCTGGATCTGGTTTTTGTTTTATTTTAGTTTGCTGCATCTTTTTATATTTAATTGGACGACTTTTTTTACAGTTAATTATACGTACACGAATTTATTTCAATAAGCAATTTTGGTTGTTTTACTCTTTCTATTCCGAACGAGAATCTGGACGAATTTACGACACTGTATTCACTTATTTCATTAACTGTGTCACAAATTGCATGGCCTTACTAAACCACTCTGTAATTAGATTGCTTGATAACTATTATTTACTAACTGCTTGTTTTTGGTTAACCTTTGTAGTTTTCAATTACTAAACAAGTTTTAAGTTGTAAAATGTAATTGTAATTATACTGGAACTTCTATTACTTTTCTGTTGCACATTCCAATAGAATAATGTATAGTTTTATGTTCAATAATGATTCATTGCGTGTATATAATTTATTTGTATCGTGTTAAATTTATATGATATTTGTAAGTTTGTGTTTTCCACGCTGTTTTTCGTTACACATTATTATTATATTATACTTTTCTTTGGTTTGGTTTTCAAATGGAACGGTTCTTGGTTTTTTGTGTCTGGTTACGTGATTCTTGTTTTAGAGTATACATACAGTTAATTAATACATAGATGACATGCTCTAGAGTTTGTTAGACATGGTTACTCAATTTTGATTTTTTTTCTCTTCCGTTATTGCCTGATAACATGCTATCATTGTCTTTTTTGTTCTATGGCGTGTTTTTGTGGTTTGTGATTCTTTTAATAGCTGACCTCATATGTGTATTGTTTTGGTTTTCAGATTGTCTTCCTGGTTTGGCCCTTTTGCATGGACTTTGTGTGGAGAGTTGTCCAGACACGTTTTACTCCGAAACTCGAGTTCCATCGGCACAAGTAGTAGCGGATGGCATTAGTACAGGAAGTCCCAACCCAAATCCATCTTATGCTTGTCTCCCATGTCATTATTCGTGTAGATCATGTAGTGGACCGAATGAATTCGAGTGTCTGTCTTGTCACAGTGATGCAAATATACATGTGAGTGAGGTAAAACCCGACGATGGTGTGGATGGTGTCGGGAGGAATGAGTCTCACTGCTACCCTGTGGTTCTTCTGGACACGTTGAATTCAGTCGAGTTTTGGTACAAAACCTTTATGGCTGTTATGTTAGGCTTAGCATTTATTGCAATCGTGCTTTTCATCATCATTTGGTTTCAAAGACGAGCACCGGCAGGCGAGGGTGGATCGGGAAAGCGAAAAGTTCAACATCGACCTCATTTACAACGGCAAAGTTACCGTCGCATTTCGCCGGACGAAGATCATCCAACTATTTTAAATGTTGATTTAGGCTCCGAGGAAGAAGACGATGATGATTCCGACGGTGAAAATGATTCGGGGGAAGATGATCGTTTACAAAGTTACTCGAATCATCCGCATTCTAAGTTAATTGCAAAAAGTCCTTATGTAAATTCGCTAAGAGCAGGCGGAATCGGTGGTAGTGGTAATTTAGATATTGACAATAAAAATCATCCTTTCTCCACTGTATCACCTTTGGCTGAGCCACAGTCATCCCGCCTTCCAGCTACACCTTCCCTCCATTCTAAAGCTGACCAAGCTTTTTCATAGGGGTTTAGATTTACCAACGCTATTAGGAAATATGAAAATACTACACAGCATTCCAGTACCTTTTCCTACAGTCCTGTGGTTTGTATGTGTACAGATTTTTTGAACGTTTCCTCGCAAGATTATTACAACGACACACTATCACAAGACAAGTACAACAAAAACATTAGCGCAGAAATAAGTAATTATTTGTTTTTTATTTATTCTGTTCGGTTCCGCAGGGTAGAAACGATTTTGTTTGTAGTTTGTCTGTTAATTTAGTGCGGTAGATTTTATTGCGAGCAATATTTTTTATCCAATTATGAACATTCGGTTGTATGAGAAGTACCTACCTATAGAAATATTCTGCGGAATACGTTTATCATCTTTAGAATATAGTTTAATTCCTTATAGGAACTAGGAATATACTTCCTACGCCGTACCTTTTTGTAAATGACGTGCATAATTACCCACAGTATGGTAACTATTAGCAGTGCATAATATAATAATTATATATAAATCATACTGGGACTAGTTTGTGATATATACAATTATATTATCGGGCACTTTATAGATCTGTATTCTAAAGTAAATTGTAATTAGTGTAAATATTTACTGCCTCTGCGAGAAAAGAGAATGGACCTAAGGTACAATTATGTACTTACACAAATGAAGACTGAAATGGAATTATGTAGAAGCAATTATCGCACAGATGATTACGGATAATCGTACTTGCTCACTGAAGCACAGCGGATAGGACTAAAGGATTTTACTTGTATCGTTTGAAAACACGTCTAATCGTAAGCTAGTTGTTTGTCCTCTGCAGCGTTTTTCGAACGGGTATTACATGTCACATTTTTAATCCTTGGAGATTCAGTCAGTGGAGGATTAAAGTGTTAATTATTTGCATGCAATAGTGTAATGTCTGTGTAGAGCACGTTCAGTATTGACTACCCTTTCGTCAAGGTACAGTGTTCACGGCGAGCATGATTTTTCCTGTATTTACCTATCCAGTCCAAGTCCAAACCCACGGAGATGTACCTACATAATTATATTATAATTACCAATATTTTATAATTACTTCTTTGTGGTGTATAAGTAGCATTTTTGCAGAAAAACAATCTTTGGATTATTGCATGAAACGAGGGATTTTTCCCTGTCTTTGAAGGTCTTCTGTCATATTATTCTTATCTTAATCGTGATTTGTTAGTTCATCACGTAAGGTATGCCACTCGTTAGTTTCAAAACAAATTGGAGGAACAAAGTGCGTTTTTATGTAGGCCATAAAAAAATTCGAATGTGCCTTGTAGTTGTATTTAATTACCTACTACTTCCCTTATCCGATTCGGATACCTCCTATATGTAACGAATACAATTTCAATTAGGAGCAAAAGTATTGAATGAAATGTGTGACTGGTGCTATGATTATCAGTATTTTCATTGGACTACATACATACAGTGAGTGGTTGTAAATTTGTATTACTAGATTGACAAGATTGAAATTAGGAGCAGTGGAATTGTTGCAAGTTTGCAATAAGTTTTTTTCCTTTGCAGATTACATACATATTTTGGATAGTTTCTAGTATATCTATATACCTACATTCCATTTTCATTCCATTATTGTACTTTCCCTAGAATTACTTTTATGTAGTGTAGACATTATTACTTTTATTTTGGATAATAATTGATCCAGACAAATGTACCTCAACCTTCGAAAAACTTCTTAAATGTTGTAGTAGTGGTAGATTCTAAGTACCTATGCCTATACATATATATATGCTGGTATTATTTGAGTGTTGTAGAAACATAATTACACCCCGCCATCCCCTTGTCTCGTTTACGTAGGCACAAATAATTCTTGCACAGGTAATTACACAATTACCCTCTAATCCAGCCAAATGTTGCGGTTGCCAAGATTCTTTGTGAACGAGTGCTAATTGCCGGAGACAGTAACAGAAGTTTTGGCAGCTAGTAATGTTGTTATGTTATCGAACTGGTTGCCTTTACCGATGCCGATGCCGTTACAATGCATACTCTAACTTGTAAGACGATTTTGTGATGCTAGCATAATACATTTGTGTTAAAATTAGTATCTTAATCGTTATAAATTTTAATGTATAATGAATAATCATAGTAATAAATAATTACATGTAGTTTTATAAATCCATACATTACTTACAATTACAATCATTTCATTCTAATTGTTTTTTGAAGAATTTGTCCTTTTGGGTAAAACAACTGTACTTAATGATTGCATGCAGAATATAGAGTAAAATTGAGACTAAATACGAAGCATAATTAATCGTTACTAACTAATAAAAGATTTTGAAAATTTATAATGGCAATACACAATCCATTTTAATGCAGATGTCAGAGTTTGAATACAGATACTAATACCTAGTAATGAATACATCTATAAATCTAATTACATAAATTTAATTTATTTCCACACTTTGACTCATTCTTGTATTTGGGTTAAAAAATCTATTTTATGTAATGTAAATCACAAAGTAATTTTAATTACATAATGATTATGCCATTAATTATTACTTCTAGTGATAGATGTTTTATGAATGCATGATGAAATATTTCTTAATCTTTAAAGTTTGACTCGGTTTCCACCGGTGTCTGAATTTTCTGACTATGTAGCTTATAAGTTAATTATAATTACAGGCAGTATTTCGGAGCATGGACCTAGAGTTTGGTGATGTCTATGTAGGATGTTATTTTAAGTAAATTTTTGTAAAGGTTAACCATACACAAACGTATGTAGTGTATGTATCTTTACCGTTTGCAATATTCAAATTTTGTCTTATTGATATTTTTTGAAATTTAGTAGAATTAGTGAAGACTGAGTGAATTATAGTGAATTATTATGAACATTACTACCAGCCATTTAATTTCCCCAAAAGCAAAAGCAGGCCTCTAGCTATCAGCCTCAGCTATAGCCTCAGCATCTAGCTGAAGCGTATTAAATTTTGCAATAAATTACATTGTACTCTTTATGTACGTATGTCTGGTGTGTATTCAGTAGTTTCGGCTCCAAAATCTAACATCTATCTAAGCTTAGCCGTGTCTCTTACTTGCCTTTTCTTTACAACATGAGTACGTACATGTGTAATTGTAATTGTATTTTCAACGTAGTTTTATATTTTCTTCTAATCTAAGGAAATTCATTTCACATTCAGTATTGTATCTTATTCTGCTAACTTGCTTCCCCAGTTATAATTTGTCGTCATTTTGGATTGATTTTAACATTGGATTACGATATATTATGACTTGGATAATTGTCACTGAATAATCAACAATTTTTTGTATTCATTTCTTGTAGTTAAAATACACTATTTTAAATAGTGGATTTTATTTGCAGGAGAAAGCTATTGCCAATGGTATTATTTCTTATAAGACGTCGGAACAATATTTCTGTATCTTTTTCCTTTTTTCAAGTTTAATTCAGTATTTTAGTTAATGATAATCTGCCAAAATTTGAATATTCTGATTATGTAGTCTGTTCATTTTCTGATTTTTCTGCACTTGTTAGTATTTAGCACCAAACAGCTTTTCTAGTGGTTGACGTTGACAGCTTGAATTGTAGGTGTTTCTTGTATAATGTAATCCCCGGTTAATGAACCGGTTGATATGCATGTGATCGAATTAGAATAAAATTAAGCAACAACAATCTTTGGTTTCGAACATAAACAGTGAAACTATTACTATTGTCAATGCAAACGGACATTATTGTGTAATAAAAACTTAATTCAACATCAAATGTGTTATTTATTATTTATTTTCAATTTTTGTTATAAGTAATTTTCGTAAGTGGCATTAAAATATGTAACGAGACCTCTAATTTCGCAGCTATTGTAGCATGATTAAGCATTATTTATGAACCATACGGAATTTGAAAATATAATGCCAAGTGAATACATAAACATTTGAGTTACGAATAGAGACTAATAGTAAGTAAGTATAAATTATCTTAATTAAACACAAAAGTAACTTCTAAAAGAAGGACAGGAAGGTGGACAGTTGTGAGTTGTAACTGCAGCGTAATAAGGTGGTCCATTAGAATAGTAAATGCTGCACTGAATTTAGGGGAAACTAAAACCATGGGCACTCGTCGTAAGAACTCACTAATTAAAGCGCTTCACTAGCTTGGCTTGTTCTTCTAAATCGATAATAACTTTCTTCCTCATGTAGAAAATCGGACAATCTCGACTGGAAAAACAATGGAAAGAGGTAATAGTAATTAGTTACATTAGTTACAGGTAAAACATAAATTATAATAAATTATGATAGGGACAAAGGAAATAAAAATCACCTGGTGCATAGAATATCTTCATGAAGAGAACCCTGGCAGCGCTGACACTGTGTCCATAATCGATTAAATTTGGTTTCAAGATCAGCCAAGGCTGAGATTTCCTTCAAGTAGATTTCAGTCTCTTTAGGTTCACAGTACTGACAAAGTGCATCCGATTCATCTTTCAACAAGGTTCGGCATCCAATACAAGTCGCCTTTTTCTTCGTGAACATTGATAATGCGGAGACTTTGGACGTGACAATAACTTTGGTACGAGTGTGATCCCCTCGAAGTAGAACAGATTCGGTTTTCTCTCCCAAGATGGGTTCAAAGATACGAGTCAAAGGTTTGCTCAGCTGATTTTCCAGATAGTACATGGCATCAATGGGGATGCTATTCTCCAGAACGTAAATAGGATCTTCTGCTTTGAGATAAGCTGGAGTGCCTTTAGGTCCAGCAATGATGACGTACGGGACACGGTCCCCTAATTTTGGAGCTGTGCCGGCATCACGTTTCTTCATCTTGTTTGCTAGCTCAACGTGAGCTTGCTTTGCTGCATATTCTTTCTCTGTTTTCGTCAATTCCTTTGTTATCACAAGCTGAGAAATATCCATTTTATTTCGGAGTAGTTCTGAAATAACTCCTTTAGCATACTCCACAGCCCCATGAGGATCTCTAGAGTATTCGAAGAAGCAAACAATTTAGTACAAAGCAACCCGAAAATTGATGAGCAAACAACTTGGGTATTATCATTAAGTCATTAACTTACCTTTTAACCAGAATTCGTTCTAAGCAAGTATTCATGACGGCAGCAACTAGAGGACAATTATCACGTCGTACAGTTTCCAGACCTTTACAATCCATCTTGTCATGAATTTCAGGCTTCGTAAAATAAAGACCTGCATACCGCTTTTTGTTGATAAGTAAGTACGGAAAATATACCTACACAAAATGATAATACAAATCAACGAGTGTAAATTTAAATTTTTTTAAACAGTTACACTGTAATGGCAAGATCTTAAACTCACCAACCGACTAAAATTCGCAAACTTAGTTAAAAATGTTAAACCGTACAAACCTTTTCGAATTCAAGCTTAATGGGTGAAACGAACTTTTGGCTAATAAGCTCTGCAGCCTCTCGTCCAAGTTCCATGGCCTCTGCCACAGTTTGGACCCCGAATCGGACCATGACGGAATCCGTATCTCCATAAATTACTTTAGCGTCATGCTTGTACCCATTTTCAATTTTATATTTTGCTTCTACTTCATTCTTTGTTTGCTCTATCATCATACGACCAAAGGCAGTTACAGACTGACTGATATCCAAACAAGGCAGTTTACCGACTTGAGCTCCAGTAAATCCATACACGGAATTGGCACTGATCTTAAGAGCCAATTGTCGACCATCCAACACTTTTCTTTTTAAAGGATCTGTCTCATTTTTTAAATCGTTCTTGGCTTTCTTTCTTGCCGCGAGAAGATCTTCTAGAATGACAGGTAGGATTCCTTTACGAACGCTGGATTTAACAAAATAGTTATTTGACGGAGTTTTGATAAATTGATCTGGTTTCATGGAATTGAGCTGATTTGGTTTTAGGACGGTAGTGTAGCACAAATTGTGAGCCATCATTATACTCGGGTACAAGGATGCGAAATCGAGGGTGGCAATGGGAACGTCATAATACCCTCGGTTAGGTTCGATAACCGTTGCTCCTTCAAACTGGTCATCCGATCCCTGGCCTTGATAAGTTGGCATAACGTAGTCGTAATCTTTTGCCTGTAGGCCAATTTCAATTAAGTCGAGGAAAATTTAAAATTCGTACATGCAATCTTGCATTTAAATTAATCTCAATTAGCTGTTATCTGCAGTATTTAATTAATCACGAAATCTTAACCGAGACCTTCCAAAGACTTACTTTTCTGAGAAGTTGTGACACAACTTTAACCTGCTGTCCACGGGTCAAAAGGTAATGCAAGGGAACACCGGTTACACGAGCCATTTCAATGTAATTGATGAAACACATCAGCTTATCCATAAGTCTTAGAGGGAGCAAAGCATCCTTAAGACAATAAACAGCTAATCGCCGCCTAGTCTGCTCATTTCCATTTTGTAAATCCGTGATAATTGAGTGATGCACATCCTCCTTCTGCTGTCCAAGGAAATGGAATGAAACTGCGTTAAGTGTGTAAGATCTTAATTTGTAGTCGCGGACCAGCACCAACAGTAAATCAAAGATTACTCGTCCTTCAATATTTATGGACTTATTCTCTCGCCGACCCATCTGCTTGCTTTGTAGAACAACTGTTCGGCAAACAGTTTTGATATTCTTGATTCGACCCAGAAAACTTAATTGTAATAAAATTAAAGTTATTAGTAATAAAATATCTTATAAATACACATGTACCTTCCAGAAATCAATTAATTCATATTAAACGCATAGGTTTCAAAAATATTTCTGTTGCATATCTACAAATAAAATTTCCAAATGTTGGAACTTACTGAAAGTTTGGTACTGACAAATGCTGAGCTCGGTCAAGTAAATAATACAGATCGAAGTTATTTATATTGTATCCAGTTAGGACGTCTGGATCCGTGTTCCTAACAAACTCTGCCCAAGCTTGTAATAATTCTTTTTCATCATCATAGCAAAGGACTTGAGCATCCATGATGGGAGCACATGTCTTCAGCGTAAAAATCATTTTAATAAAAGGCTCTGAAACAAAAATTTGCATTTACATGCACACTTAGTTATCGCATAAAAAGTAAATTACAGTAAACTTAATATTTTGCAAGGTGATGGATGTAAAACAACTAACCAGCTTCTCCTTGTCGAATAACCATATTGGCAATCTGAATCACAGGATCTTGATCGGGAGTAGGAAAGACTCCTTTGCGAGTAGCACATTCAATGTCAAAGGACAAAATTCGGAACGGTGCGAGTTTCGACCACTCATCTTCAGGAGCATGTGAAATGAGGCGATCGTAGGCAATATCTACTTCAACTTGAGCTCGACTTGCCGGAGCAAAAGTATAGCTACCAGTTTTTCCAGAATCATTGCTCCTCTTTTTGTATTGGGAAGCTGGGAGCTCAATCCAGTTGCATCCAACAATATCACGGTCAACCATAAATCGAGTCTCAAAGTCTACGTTTGATTCAAACGCTTGATAGGCACAAGCTCCTAGACTGGCCAGTTTCACTTCACCCTTCTCTAGCAGACGCTTTGCTGAAGCGATGAGTCTTTAACGCGAAACCAAGGCATTATTAACTTAAACGGATTTACAATTACAACCATGAATGTATTCGCATAGACTTAAATGATTAAGGTCGAATTGTAAGAAAGTTGTAGTTTATCATCACCTCGGAACAGCCAATGTAATTTTAGCGAATGAAGATTTTTCATCGCCCCGATACCCATAAATATTTAGCTTCTTCACAATCTCAACGGCAAGAACAGGTTCAGACAAGTCATCTTTGTTGGATCGCAAATCGGCCATCATAGCTTTATTCAAAGCACTTTTGAATTCGCCACAATGAGACGAGTTGAAACTTTCAGGGAGAATAACGTAGTAATATGGACTAAACCCATGAACGTGACAGCATACAGAAACCCCATCCTCAGTCACACCATACATTCTAAAAACAATATTTACATGTAATAACAGTAATAAGTATACCTAATCGCCTGATCCATATAAAATATTATCTATCACATACGAATAACCATCAAACATAAAACGTATTCATCAACTAATCAGGGGAGAGGAATTCACTAAATAACCATAATTTACCGAATAACCGGCACAGGTCCAATCTTGGCTCCAGGCATACCCGGATATACTTGTTTCGAAATATAATGATCAACATCTAACTGCTGAAAAATCAGAGCCGATTTGTTAGGGTTAAACGTATCTGGAACAGGTGGCCGTTCCCAGTCCGAGTAAGTGACTGTTGTAGCAGTCGATTCCTCTTCAACCACCATTCCTTGAGCATCGTCGTCTTCGTCCATGAAACCGGTTTCGAACTCATCTGCATTAATATCCATATCCTCCATATCCTCTTGACTCTCTTCAATTTTGATTCTTTTCGAAGCACTTGTATCCGCATCTCCACTTGCCTGAGATGCATTTTTTACTCCCTGTGCATTTTTGCCTCGGTTACTACTGTTGTTAAACCCACCTCTTCCTCCGCTTCCACCGGCTGGCTTTCTTTTGTTCCACATTTCTGAAATGCAGTTACGAAATAATTAAAAAAAATGGTTAACGATACCAGTGTAATTTTAAAATTGTCTGAAATATCAAGGAAAACAGAAAAAAATAATTATGCACCTATGGTCTAGGATAGGCTCCTTTTGCAAACGATAAACACACCTTTCACTTTGGAACGTAACAAACGAAAATGGGTAATTTCTTTTAACCCCTTTTAAGTCACTTCACACTTCGTAGATGAATTTAACATCCAGTTTTAGATGACCAGTCCTCCAATTGCCGTTTTTAAAATTGTAAGTAAATGGATGTCAGTATCGCTAATAACAATTAAAGAAACGTTACAAAATGTGCATCATGAAGAATTAATACGGAGCGCGAAGGTGCACTGAATATTCTTTTGTGTCGTCGTCGTCGCCTGCCTTGTCTAGAGGAGTTGGCGCGGGTGCTAAAATTTGAAGGGACGAGCCATAGAAATCTTATTTACTCAATGGAATACCTAAAGCCTAAATCACTGAATACTGAATAGTCACAATCACAACTGGTGACAAAGTGGAAATTGACAACAATGACAACTAATTATAATTATTTATGCAGGTATAGCTAATGTATTGTTGTTCGAAAACAATATGGCAGTCAACATAATTCGTTAAGATGCAAGTGGACGTTAGTACCTATCCTAGGCAATGAAAAATAATGTGTGATGAATGAATGATGAAATGAACAAGTCCAGAATGAATACCTATAATTATAATTATACGATGTACTGCAAAGTAATGTGAATTTCGAGCACACGTAAGTAGTTTTGATTATAAAATGTCTCTGATCAAAATAATAATTTATTTTTTCCAGGAATAAGGCGAACATAAGTGAATCGTACTTGTGATACAAACATTTCGAAATAAATACATGTAAATTCATATTTTAATTTTTCATCGTGTTGTAAAAAAAAGAAGGATAAACGATCGTAATCTATTGAAAAATGTCGGCAGTCATTGTTGTACCTGCGACCAACCTAGTACAGTATTAATGTAAATCAAAGAAACACTAAAAGGAAGGAAGAGCTTTGGAATAAGATATAAATGGCTTCATGTATACTCGAGTCTTCACTTTCTTATAGACTTCTGAGCCGTAGTTGTAGTCAGCCTCACAACCAAGACTAAAACTTGAAATCGTTGAGGAACTCAGATAAGAACTTTAGATTTAATTGATACACACACATCTCAAAAAATTTTCTCCCCGAAGGAAGAATTACAAAACAACTCCGTTGGTTAATTGAACTACTCATAATTATAATTGATACATTGTGGATTTACTATAGGGTATAGAAACCTAAGACTAATCTTGAGTGGGTGACCCAGTAAGTAATTTCATTATTATAATTAATTATATAATATATAATTATATTATATTATTAATACTAATTATGTAATCATAATTAGTAAATTATTTACTGATGCTCACAGTACACAGCCTACAAAGCTTTCATAGCATCGTCGATCTCACCGACTAAAGATTTCAACTTGTTCCATTGGGTAGCATTCAAGCTGATACCTAAAATTGAAAAAAAATATGAGGTAAAAGAATTCAAAAACAAAGTATTATACAGTGAAACAATTCAATGGATGCAGTCAGGTACTTTCAATTTAATAAAATGCAAAGCCATCAATATAAAAAATATTTTAAAATTAGGACGAAAAGTTAACCTTTTTTGCCAGGACGAGACTCTCCATCAGCGGCAGTATAGAACTCTCGAATATCTACGAGAACTTTCCCGCGGAACTCTCGCACTGTTACAAAGCGATTTTTGTCCAATGCGAATTTTCCATCTTCCTCTGAAGAGCTCTTTGAAGCTCCTTTAGAAGAGGATGACGACGACTTGGATTTTGATGGGGGCTCCTGCTTAGACTGCTTCTTGGGTGGTGTACGCTGAAATATCCGACATAAGATTAATTTCCAAGATAACGGTGAACACAGTATACATCATTATCATAATTACAAATGGCATAAAGGCTTCAAACATTTTTCTAAATTAACAAATGTTTTCATATTTTTTATCAAAATCTATACACATCTGACAAAGAACAGTTAAGAAAAAAAAGCTTACATCATCAGGTCCAGAGTCAGATGAAGAATCATCATCACTGCTCTCTAGGCGCTTGTTTTTAGGCATCTTCTCTACAAATTGGTTCCTGTACATGGAGAAAAGGCAGTTAATTAGAATTTGTAAATCATTTCTGAAATACTGAACGTTGAATGTTAACGCTGTCAACATTCCCCGTTGATTGTAAAGAAGGTGTACTCTTGCATTTTCATATAAATCTAATAAAATTTATTATTACGTATCTATTCAAATAAAGGATAATATCCAGCGAGAGATCACTAACTAAGGAACTAATGACTCAAAACTAATGACTAATGCTGAATGTAGATGTAACAACAAACAGGCAGTCAGTCTAATCAATTCTTTAATTAGTCAGTCTAAGTTGTAAGTAACGGTAATCGGCAATACGCATTTAACATAATTATTGCTGAATCAGGTTGCAGGTAATAGCTGCAAAGTAAGTACGCAAATAATAGGCAAGTATATTGTTATACCGTGTAAATTAAAAAATTTGAGAATAAATTACTACTTACTACCTAAGTACTTACAACTAACTTTCCACCATCCCTACCCGTCAACCCGTGTCCTGGTCGAAATAGATCTTTAGGTGTATACATCCACTAGTAACTAACCGTTAAAAAACAATACCACATATCGTCAATTTCAATTCTTACCTTTGTGTTGATATAGTAAAGAATCGCTTTCGCAAATATCAGGTACTGAATTACAAGGAGAGTGAATCCGAAGCAAAGAAAGTGATCTAATCAAAGATGAAGATGAGTAACAAAAGGGTACTTTGCGGCGTGTCGCTATGAAGAAAGGAAGAAAGCGGCTTCTCCTTCTTGTGAAATTTCGAATTTTCCGGCACTGTGACGGACAGAAAGATTGTCGATTCCAACGCCGCTTTTGCTTTATTATTTGTGTTGAAGCAATGTAGAGTGTAGGCGAGGCGGGAGGGGACTTGGTTCTTCCGTAGGCGGGGCCTGACTTTGGCTTATTAATAAAATTGAAGATTCCACCGAACTCGTCTTTCCTTCTTTCCCTTCACTTGTTGTCAATCCAAAACTCGTCCTATTTTCCTCATTACATACATAGTAATACATACGCTGAAACAACGAGCGAGCAAATTTCATACCACACCAACACCAAAGAGCATCCAACTCTGTGAGGAGGACTGCATACTTTTGGTAGGGAACCTGTATAAATTATGCTTGGGTATTAGGATCCTCGAGAGTTTCCTTCCACTCGACACTTTTTGATTGGAATGGTTTTTTGAAATGCATCCGAAAATCCGAATGCGTTCTATGATTCATGTTCCAAGAACCAGAATGATTTTTTATTAAATGTTTCAAACAAGAAAAATGCGGTATACACATAATAATAATAGAATTTGAAATATTTAATGTCTAATAATAATTCCGTTTGCGGGTAGAATCCTCTGGATGATTTGGGGCTTTGTGTCTTGTAAACCTGACTATCACTTCAGCTGTTTGCTGTAAAAATTATAGATATTGAGTGTTGAGTCCGATATCCGAATGAACTGGCAGATCCATCCCTTAAAGTTCTTTAAATATTTTTGAATTATCACTCAATCAAAATGCTTAAAAGACAATGCAATATTTTACCACGGTACAGGTGCATTGGATTGTACGACATTGTACCGAAACGACAGTTCGGCGAAAAATGTAAACCGCAGACACTGGACCGAACAGACCGTTCGAAGAGGATTTTGTGTCGCAGACATTCAGCCTCCAGACATTAAACCGGCAGACAACTCGTCAAGCAAAAATAACGCCGACATGCCACCGGCAGACATTGCGAAGGCAGACTTTCCACCGGCAGACATTGCGAAGGCAGACTTTCCACCGGCAGACATTGGGAAGGCGGACTTTATACCGGCAGGCATTGGGAAGGTAGACTTTATACCGGCAGACATTGGGAAGGCAGACTTTATACCGGCAGGTATTGGGAAGGCAGAATCTCCACCGGCAGAAAATGCATAGGCAAACATGCATGTGTTTTACTCATTTGCTAGTAACGAGCGATGGAAACTCTTCAGTTACAGATGCACACAGAATAACTTTTGAGAGCGCAGGCAATACTACATAAACGTTGAGCAGGGGATACAAATTCCATATTTTGCATCATGATTTTAATCATCATGCTTAGAATAATATGCTAAACATTTAAATACTGTAATAGTAGGGAAGTTGGTAATAGTAGGTTCGGCAATATTCTGATTATCATATAAAATAGATCGTATGTATCAGTTGAAGTCATGGCGTAAATAATTATACTCGCACCACCGTACACCACGTATACATTATGGCCATTCCAAGCAATGCACCTTTAATTCCTTAAAGTGGTTTATTCTCATAGAAATAGTTTGTGACTTGATTTTATTGAGTGAATTTGTTACTGTCTGAGAAAAATGGATTCCCTGGCTGAATGGAGTACCGGTAGCATCCTCCAAAGCGATTTTGAAGTTAAATTCAGACTTAATGGATGAGTTATAAAGTCAAATATTGCAGATCAAAACTATAACGTTTGGTTTCGTAAAGGAACCTACGAATGTCCAGGGTGTAATATGTATGTCTAGCGATATAATGACCACTACTATAAAGGGGGAGGAAAGGATTTCTTCGCCAACGAGAATTTGATCTCTAGGAGTCTAGTGTTTTCGACACTCGACACAATCACACCCTCAAGTGCGTTTTATTGGTACTGTATTTCATTACATGGCTTCCGGGAGAATTATTTATAAGATGGATATAACCGGGCAAATTAATAGACGGAAGGAGTTATTTTAATTTGCTTCGTTTCAGAAGAGGAAGCTATTCAAAAGAATTATGGCAATCACCGTATTCACTGCAACAGCGTACCCACTATACTAGTTTACCCGCCCGTAATTTGATACCACCCTTCCGACTTAAATGGTTAAAATACAATTTTAACTGCTAGTAGTAAAAAAAACGTCATACGTAGAGCATATTTTGATTTGGTATGCAGTTTTTATCAGTTCATATTTACAAACACTTTAGTTTCTGCCTGACTGTCCAATGAATACTTGCGTGTGATAAGTCTGCCGGTGGAAAGTGTGTCTGCACAATGTATGCTGGTGGAAATTCTGCCTTCACAATGTCTGCCGGTATAAAGTCTGCCTTCCCACTGTCTGTCGGTGGAAAGTCTGCCTTCGCAATATCTGCCGGCAGAAAGTCTGCCTTCGCAATGTCTGCCGGCAGAAAGTCTGCCTTCGCAATGTCGGCCGGTGGAAAGTCTGCCTTCGCAATGTCTGCCGGTAGAATGTCGGCGCCGGACTACGTTCGGTGAACCATTTTCGACGAATTGTTTTCGTCCTACGGTCCGTGAAAAATTTCTGGTTCGACGCAATGTCCGTTCGGCACCATGTCTGCCGTCGCACCCTTTCGACGCAATGTCGTTTCGGTCCAGTGTCTCAGGGCCGGTGTATTGACGAACACTGCAGTGTTTGATGTAGTTCTTTAGGCCTGTGATTATTGATGCCAAAGCACACAAAGGTAGGTGTCCATCATTGGAAAACAATACTTTTATGTACTGAATGATTTCGACACATTAATAAAACAACCTCAAACTCAACAAAAGATATCACAGGTATTTAATTTGTATTTGCATTAGTGACACAAGACACAATGGGTTGTGAATTTCACAGCGCTGGCATAGTTTGGTTACCTTATTACCCCAAAGTTGATTTTATGAACAAGTATCATTAATTTTTGTGTAGCTACGAACCAGGATTGATTTAACAACATTCGTAAGGCAACTGTGCTTGATTTAAAGGTTTAATAGCAGCATAGTAAAAAAAAAAGTATACACACCTAATCAAGTTGCCGAACACAAGTAATTGTTGAATACTGAATAAGTCGCAAATTGCAAATATATAATTGACCTTCTCTGAACAATGTATATTTAATTTTGATTGTCTCATCGTTTAGTACTCAGGAGGGTTTACAAACCAGGGAATCATGGGACATCATGATTATAAATATTATGATACTTAAGAAGAAGAACACCGTCGATGAAGAGCCAAAATGAGCTAATAGTTCGACGCTAGGTGGTCGGATTTTACTCATGTTGACTCTTCATCGACGGTATCTGAAGAAATTCTTTTTCGTTACTTACGTAAGGTACATATCTATAACATTTGTTTCATTGAAATTAAATGTTTTAAATGTGCCCTTCTTTCGTATACAAAACTAATTTAATGGATTGCATACATACAGGACATTTAGTTTCTGCATATTACGCAAAAACCAGGTTTTAGGAATGATTTACAAAAATTATGCAGGGTACTTAAGTAGTTACTACATTTTATGGCAGTCAGAAAAATCATATCAACAACTCCCACTGCACTTCACATCCGTGGACATAATTTGTGCAAGCTTCCTCCATTCTCATTGCGTACCCAATAATAATTTCAGCACGAAACCAAAACCCAAACGAAAGGACTACACACTCCTTCAAGTTCGAGCTACTTTAAATATTATTATACTTTCTTGTCTCCACTCTCCACCTACAACCTACAACAAATTCTAATTTGGTTATCTATTTACGTTCATTACCTACTCAAATCAGACGAATATCGTGTTGACTGCTAACGGGTGCTCTAAGAGGTTAGTCTCGATTGCATTATTGAAATCATAAAAATAAAATAGTACTTGTTAGTTTGGGCTAAATCAATTGCAGTATTGTACACGTTATCATTTTTATCATTTTATGGTTGGCCATAGTTCATATTTTCATTTTTTGCTTATAAATTGTTGGCTGATAATATTGTATATTTTATACATTGTGTAATGATCCTTTATTCTTTTCGCAGCGTCAGTCATCAATATTGGGTTTATAATCGATTACAATTTTGAATATATCAGTATCTAAATCTAAATTTTATTTACATGTTTGCAGTCAACAGTGCAAGGCTAGGCGTTTAGCGCTTTTTAGCATTGTTGTCGTTGTTCTTGTGCTATTGCAGTCAGAATTCTGGTGATTGTTATTTGTTTGTATGATTACGTATTATGTATTACATTTCACATTTCGTGTACAATGAGTAGTGAGCAAGTCGTTAAGTGAGGGGATCTGCTGGTATGCTCATCATTTTTATGGCTTTAACTTTGCCTGTGGTAGTTGATCTCCTAAAACAACTAATTTATTGTCAAAGTCAAACCGAGCCAACAGTCAAGCCAATGGGGAATGGAGGTGAAGGAATTGTTTATGATGAGTATGAGGACATCTCTCCCTTGGCTTGGCTAGGTGAATGGTGTTGATTTGAGCAGAGAAGAGTTTTTACTTAACTGAAGACGTCCCAATAATTGTACATGCAATGAGCACTCTATAGATGAAAGCATGTACAGAATATACCTACTACTACTATGCTTGATCATATTGCTCAATGTTTGGATTCTTTGTGTTACTGTTGCAGGTGTTGTAACATATACAAAATTGCCCAGCTGATATCGCCACCAATCGCTAGTTCATCTTCGAATTCGAATGTTGGAAGTTGGAATATCGTAACAGGAAGCTAGACTCTCTGGCAATTATTGTTGACGTCAACGTCGAACCCTCATTTCACTTGCTACCTTGGGCCTGTTCGGACCTCCGTTGACTTCGTTGTCAACTTTTAAGTTGAATTTGAACGTTAACCTCAACACAACTGAATAGAGTTTATTGGAATCGTTGGCCTTTAGGTCATCTCGTGTACCGAATAAAAACCACAGTTTTGAAGTCCTGCTTGACTTACGGTGGGATAGTGTCTAGTCCTATTATCATTTCAGCTTTGGCAAGCAATAAAGAAAAAAAGTTTCCAGTATGACTCGTGAGTACTTAATTTTTCTTTGAATTTGTTGTCTATATAATAAATATTATATTTAATTGTATGATACCTAGTAAGAATTTGCTGAGTGGGAAGGATTATTTGAGGCTGCGACTAAAAATTCGAAAAATTAAGAAAAAGCACTCATAAGCTTAAAGTAGGAGGCATAAACTGTGTTTCTAAGTTTTTACAAAAGGATAATATGTTCGTGTCACTAATTTTTTAAAAAGTGTTAGTTAAAAACGGCAACCCTGACTAGTTAATTTATGTATTTACTGTATTACAAATTGTTATTATGGTTTTAATTAAAGGTGGCAATCAAAGAGATTTGGCTCGTGCCAAAAACCAGAAGAAGCAGGCTGAGATGGGAAAGAAAAATAATGACAAAGGAGCCAATGCTGGACTCACTCTGGAGCAACGGAAACAGCGGTTAGTTTTTTGTAGATTTTTTGCGTGGCTATTCAGTTTGTTGTAAACTTTATTTAAGGCTTATACTTTTATCGACGGGCAAGAATGATAATTGATGGTGATTGTGGTTGTGATATTTTTTGCAGAGATGCTGACAGAATGCGGGAAAAGCAGATGAAGGATCAGGCGGCTAATAAGGCCGAAACAGCAGCAGCTGCCCCAAAGAAGTGAAAGAGTTTTGACTGACGACTGACCTGCTCTGTCCTGATTTGATTCAATTCAATATATAAATACGCTATGATAATAACAGAATATAACTTTACTTAATTCTAACTAGCAGGTATCATTCAATGTAATCACGATCATATTGTCAACGTCAAACTCCAATTTTAAACATTAGCCTTTCCTACCTACTACTATCACAAGTTTAATTACATTGTCACCATGTTCCACTTGGCAGGCCTGTAATGTCAAATACGACTTGGTTTGATTTTGAATTAAATTGTACATCAGTATATATTTCACTTAATCAATTTAGAATGTATGCACAATTAGCTTCAGACTGAAGGTACAGTATCGTATACCATATTATTTCAAATTTTTAACTCGGCGGGACAAGTTTTGTATGGAGATAATTTTGTGTTTCAATTTTGTCTTAAGTGGATGGTAAGAGTTGCATCATCTGAATTTTGACAATTCATTAACATTCAACATTGGTGTCTATTCTATTTTATTTGGTATGTATATACATAAGTTGTCAATCAATTGATATGCAAATTTCAATAAAAATCTGCTGTCTTATGTAATTTCGTGCGACTGTGTGGTGCTGGAATGCGCCTGGTTTCATTGCAATGTTCTCAACCCTGTAGCATTCTAATGCGTCAATTCGATAAGACTGAACTGAAATAGATATACGCATCGTCAGCAAATAACCGGAAAATAATTTCCGGAGAAGCATCTAGCCTGCTTTTAATTACTAACGATTGGAATCTGCACGAGTTCCCAGATCAATAACTTCTGTACATGTAATTCTATCAATTTTCAATGAGATAGAAGTTATCTAAATATCAAATTTTGTACGGCCTACAATGCACGACCTTGAATCTTCTTCGCAAACTTTCATATTTATAAGCACATGTTCGCAGCTGATTAAACTCACGATCAGATGTAGAGCCATGAGATGATTGCACCACTGCATTGTGTGAAGCTCTATTATTATTCAAAATTATTTCACAACTACGATATTTCATTCATTCTTTTCCGTGTTGTTGGTACAATTATCATAAAAATAATTGATGTTACATTACCTTTCAGCATTACAGTCTCTGTTTTGGGGAAAATACTCTTTACTTACGTAGATATTTACTTATTAGTACAAAGTAAGGACCGAATTGAATTATGCTAACGAGTAGAAAAATAATCGCCAATAAAAATGCTCGCAAGATTTCGAACTCTTGCATCATCGTGCTGCCTTAAGTTGGTTAAAACATTTTGCAAGTCCTCCGTTAGAATTTCATGCCTTGTATGAGGTGTAATTAGGGACATTAAAGTTGTCATTGCAGAAAGTTTCGATGCGACCGAATCTGATAATTTAGAGGGTAGCATCAGAATTGAAGACAGAAGACGGATCCCCTCACCACGAATTATTTCTTCTCCTTGTGAAACAGAAAATAGAAAAGTCACAATGAATACAGTACAAAACAGACAAGTAGTAAGCGCAATACATTTAATATAAAGTTTTCGAATTAATTAACATGACTATATCGGTTTAAGCACTATAAGAACAGACCTGGAAACTTAGCCTGGCAAATTAAATGCCTCGCAAAAAAAACCGATACAAACGAGAATAATAATTATAAAAGTGAAACAAAACAAATGGATAGAAGAAACTTCCACTTTTAAAGGTTTCTTTGAATGTTTGATTTCTTTTTTGAGGGTTTTTTGCGATTTGGAATTTAATTTCACAGATTCGATTTTCAGGTCTCTAAAATTAAAATATAAATAAATAAAGTCTGCATTTATATTAAGCTCTTGGAGGAATTAATCAACTATAACTTCACTTTTAAATAAACTGAGTCTTACTCGACTTACTCATAGTTGTATCGGTTGAACAATTGCAAAGTCCTCCTAAAGCAAATTCTATCAACTGTGCAATCTTGCCGTTCTCCAGTTGGTACAAGAACATCTCAATAACGTGCAGCTCCCGAAAAAATTCGTAATTGTAAGGATCGTAGGCAAAATTTGCTAAATTCGCCATAACTTGCAGTTTGGCTTCTCTGGAATTACTGCAACCGAATTCGTGAGTGAGTTGACTGAGATATCTTCTACGTTCTATTTTGTGCTCAGAACTGCCTTTTGGTATTTTATGTGTACTTTGTTTAGCCATTTTAGAAGTCCCAGGCCCGGTGCTAGTGAAGCCGAAACTGTCATTTTTAGGACCAGCCATTTGGATTTAAAATTTCCTGTGATAATATTAATAATTCACCGATGAACATTATATATTGTATATGATTTTTAGTATAATGTATAAGCAATGGAATGTCAAACAATCTCACATCACAGCATGTCACGTCACATGCAGCGTAGCAGGCAAACCACATGTAAATTACGATCACTTCCTGAATTCCTAATTCATTGCATTCCTTTTTATATTTGAGACAGCGAAACAAAATGAGCAATGGAGTACTAACTGTTCAGTAAATTACAAGTAGATTAAACAAACCACGATTAAATTATAGTGCTGTTCGTGTCGTTATTTATTTTCTTGCTAACTTGTGTTAATACTTTGCTGAGCTGTCTTGCATTTATTACTACTTTTACTTACCAGGCCACACTCCACAGTAGCAACTGCATCTCGTAAGCGGTCCCAGCAGTCATGATTCAAGGTACTCTATTGTAGGCCCTGCTTGTTTTGACTTGGACTGTGCAATATTTTACTTTATTATTTTGACTTTTGACTTAACTTGCCTTTGCCAGAGAAAAGCTAAACATCACACAGTTTTTTTCCGGATTTTACATGATTAAAGAGCAAATGAGCGTTGCCTTTACATAAGATTATGGGCATTGTTTATTAGGACAAAAATGATTACCCTACTTCTGCGAGCTCAATGAAACGCCTGAATAAATGCGGCCACATGATTCGGAAATGTATCAGCATAAATTGTGAGATGTAATTAACGAATGAGTTTCATTCTTGTTTACCTGTTTTGGATCAAACGGATTAAACTGCAACAAATATTTCCACTGAATATTTAACTCATGGTGTAGGTATTTACCTTGATTACATGATAATATCAAGTTGTGAAACTGTGGTAAGGTACACTCTCTGAACTCTACCTATCTGCTTTTTATCTGTTTTTCATCCTACTATAGGATGAGAAATAATTTGAAATTTTGGATTAACTTTTTCGTTGACTAGATCAGATACGGGTAATGGAGAAAAATTCGCACAAGATGAGTTGCAAAAATTAAGTTAATTTGATTTCGAGATAAGACAAAATTCGTATTTTTGTCTAGCTTTTCCTCTAGGCGTAATCTACATCTGTATCTATTTTCTGAATCTCATTTGTTCTGGAGTTTGTCGTATTACTCAAACAAATTTTTATTCTACATGATTGTGTGTTACATCTAGGCCAATGACCAAGAATACTAGAAAACACGGTGGAATGAAGGCGTGTATTTTTTATATATGTACCTACATACTTTTACTCACGTATTTCAAAAGAATTTCATGATTCCCCGGACTATTGCTACTGGATTATAATTATACAATTAAGCATATTTTATGTAATCTCGTATATTATCACTTTTCTATTCAACAAACAGGGGCATGCCAAACCGTGTATTTTTAAATCCCTTAAAGAAATGTTTTTATTGGTCTTTACATGAATATCATATATTTGTATGAATGTACCTACATGTACATATGAGGCCCATTTTTAAGTTATTGGTGTTTACCTTTTGATTTAAATGCCTTAAGGAAATTTGAGTTTTGGTAAACGTTTCGAGTAACGCAATAACGAAATCATTTATTTCCCAACCGACGTGACTCTAGGTTACATTCACAGTTATACATCGAAGTTTCAATGTAAATTGAGTACAAAAACAAAAAGACAATAGTATCAGTATATCAGTACAAACGACAACCAGCGTTCCTTGTAAAAATATATAATTATAATGTGTAGGTGCGCATTCTGATTCTGATGTGTTTATTCTTCTTCTGCAAGAGGTTTTTTGTAATGTCTGTATACCATGAGGGATAGACGAACAAATGTGAATAACGTTACAAAAGCAAGTAAA
Organism: Ptenothrix huangshanensis; assembly: GCA_036851915.1. NCBI lineage: Eukaryota > Metazoa > Arthropoda > Collembola > Symphypleona > Dicyrtomidae > Ptenothrix > Ptenothrix huangshanensis. The sequence continues at coordinate 10,651 of JAAXYX010000262.1, read as the reverse complement.
ACGGTGACAAAATGCATGACGCCGATTCCATTAGCGTTTCCTACTCCAGTAGTCCGTTGAAGTTTCACCTGTATTCCGGTCAATGCCCATATCAAGGCTAGGGATTGAAACAAAATATGAAACGGTACTTTGAGTTACTCGAAACACTAAATTAAAGCCAATCAGTATTCCGAATTTTGAAAACAAATATGTAATCAATTCCAGAAATTCCAATCACATACTCAGATAAGGTGTAAGGAGATATCTGAAAAATCTGTCCCAGAGAATCAATTCCAAAGAAACCCACAAAACGATGAGAACAGTAAGAATCGAAAGACAAATAAACGAAGCGGTTTTATCCGCCATTCCTGCATCGTAAACGAGAGCTACCGTTACATTCACGAGAGTAGCTATTGTTGTCCAAGTTGTGTACATCCCAAACGCATTTTGTACCACGATTCGGTAATACCAGAGATCAACGGATGAGTTGCCGCTCAAATATTCTGTAGCTTTCCACAAACTACATGCACAAATTAATACATTTGATATAAAAATAAATATTTACAAAGCCTCAAAATTCCTGGTTACATAATAGTAATAAATCACTCATTATATTTATTATTACACGGACACAGTTTTTCTGGGGTCCAGTGTGTTCTTACTTTCTGGAAATGATTATCAAAGTAATCCAGTTAGTGACAGCAACAGCAAGTAATATAATCGCGGATACGGTCATATTTTCTTGGTCCCACACAAATAGCCAGCTAGTGTGGAAGATCTGGTTAATAATAAATACGAATGCTGCGCTCCTCGAGAAGATACCCGGATTGCAGTACATTTTACCCAAACCATGTCTGTTGGTCCGGCAAAGGTTAATACACACTACATGTAAATTACAACAATACATTATACACATCAAAAATGTTCTGTTCCCAATAATAGATTTTACAGAGTATAATGACAACGGAACTAGCGATAGCTAATTGAAAATTCCCTGTTATTTCTTCCCGGAGCGTTGAGAGCTCCCTCTGGGAGCGGTAAATTCCCAAAGTGCCCTCAAAATTCCCAAAATGAAAAAATTCATTATATACTCCTTAAGTATTAAATAAACTCCCAGAGTGTAGGAATTTATTTTTTGCGTTCGGTTCGGAGGGAGTTTTGCCAAAACTTTCTTAATTTGAAACTCCCAATACTCCGGGAATATTCCCGTCCCCAAAACTCCCATGTTGATATTCCCAGGAAGTTTCAAACTAGCCGTCCCTAAATGGTACAAATTAGCACCCTTCACCCTTCGAACTCACAGAAAACGAAAGCTGCCCCAACGGTAAGGAAAATGAGATTCCAAATCATGAAGGTCCATCCAACAGGAGTAACGAAGACGCCATGACGACCGGAAACTTCCCCAATCTTATTTTTGAAGATAACTGAAAGCGGAAAAAAAAATTCAAAATAATATAATATTATGCTAATTATGTATCTCATAATTAGTACGACACATTTGTAGTATATTATACAACGTTGTTTGTATTAATTTTTCAGTATGCTGACCTGCCATAACCTAACCTGTCGCTTACAGTTTTCATTACTATTACTAAGTTATTAGTGTGTATTCTTACCTTATCTTTACAAATGTGTAGTAGAAAAATGAAAATCTTTCAGAACTTTACTTACTTCCCTTCGTAGCTCCACCCATGGCACTTATTACAATATTTACCCCGAAGAACACTGCGGACACAAGTATCAACGGAAATAGTAGGTTCACTTTCATGCTGATCTTCGGATTCAGATTCGGATTCGAATTCGGATACGAAGACGGAGACCGAAACCCGTATAATCTTGATGCGAAGGAATGATAAGAAAGATTTTACCGTTCCTTGCTCACTCGAAAACAAAAATAATCGGCAATTTGAATCTCTCAAATCAGCTCATGCGAATAGTATGGGCATTAAAAGATAAAACTAGGGTTTAGTTTTCCTAGCGTTTTTAAGTATTTTTAAAAATACACTGGGCTCTACACACAAGTCAGAATAGGAATCTATGGAACTATAAAGTATAACTAACTAAAGCAACAGCTAAGCTTTCGCTATCGCTCTTCTCGGTAATCTTCTCTAGTCCATGCATGCAAGATGACTCGGATCAGAAAAAATCCAGAATAAACACAGTGCCTTTCCGTTGGCTTGGCACTTGCCTCTTGGCCTGGCGGTTACGCCACTACCAACGTTGTTGTTGTTATCGTTAATTCGGAGCAAAAGCTACTATCTGCGTTTGCACAATGTTAAAATTAACGATAAATCTCAAGACTAGTTTCAAGTTTGAAAAGCATTAAATCTCAAGCTTCGATTCTCAAGCCAATATATAGTTTGATTACTGATATCATTCAGGTTCTATGAAGTATGAAGTGCGAAGTTGCTCTTGCTCTTGGTTTTGGGCTTGTGTTCGCGAAGTTGTCTTGTCCTTCAGCAGAATATTTAGAGGTTCGGGGTATTTAAGTCTGTCTACTCCTTCATGGAAGAAAGCTTGTGGATTGTTTATATGGTTTTTCCACATCCACACTCACCCTACACATCTCAGACATCTGTATTATAGAACACTCGCGATTTAAGTTGCAAAATGCACTTATATCAACAGTTTAATGTTACCCAACTGTGAAAGAAACATAATAAATTTAGGTGGGTATACGAACTACTAATATTGGCCGGCTGGGGATGAGGAATTGGGATACAATGAATTTTGCTATATTATGTAGGTATTTAATACTAAACTACCTACGCTACGCTCTAATTTCTAACTTGTGCCTCTACACTCTACACATAGACTGATCGTGAAACTGAATAGTCTTCTCATTCGCAATCTGAAATTGAGCCCATAAAAATTTGTTGGGGCTCTGTCTGTGATGTAAGATCATTGTATCTACAAGAGCTGGAGCTGGAGCTGTAGCTATGGAAGTTGAAGACAGATACGTAATTGTATGTCCAGTGAACATGGTATCTGGATAAAAGGGTGCTGCTTTGCTATAGTAGGTACTTCTCACATTTCTGCCCTTACTATAAGTCTTTATAATGATTAATTCGGTATATATTACTATACTATACTATGTGTCAGTCACTAGTCAGTCACCACTTGCAAGCACAAAGCAAGCTTGTCAACACTTATCGTTAGTTTTATAAAAGGAAAAAGTGTACGATATATAATTATAAATGTTTACAAGCAACTACTCAATACGATTATGAACTGGACTAAGGAGTGAACTTGCTGTACATAACTACTATAGTTGGTGTAGGTGGTTTAGGATAACACTTACGTTAGATGTATTAGTATTATGCTACGTCGAATTATTATACCGCAAGGTCACCGTCCCGGCTATTGAACACACTGCTGTGGGTAACTATGACTATGGGTATAGCTATAGTTTGGTCGAATAGAAAAGCCAGCAAGTCAAGGTTTAATTTCTTGATTGATGGCGGACGGATGTCAGGTCAGGAAATTGCTGCGTATATGTGTAGCATATGGATTTATTTCATTATGTACCTACATAGATTCATAGATACATTACGTTCTCCAACGACACCAACTACTCCAGTGAGTCCAGTGGATCCACGTTTCGTTTTCTATAAACCCTCGCACGACATTCTTTTTTTACTTTAAATTTTGACAGTCGGGCCCCTGGCCTGGTGCTGGCTCTGGTTTTGGCTACTTTTGTCATGCCCCATCAAATATGGTACACACACGATGAAAACGGGTGCATCTTAAACGGTAAAAACCTACCCATATTTAGTAGAATTATGAACATATGTACTACATAGTAGTAAGATACTAAGAATGCATATTAAGTTCACCTAAAGGATACATTAAGTGCATGTAAAAATCTAAAGAGCGTTTAAATGATGCATGCATATAAAGCGCAACTTTAAGTCCAAGATGTGTTTTAAAAGCGTTTGGAATACAATTACTTTGTCTAAAATATGTCAAAATAATAAATTTTGAAAATTTCAAAATTTATGTCATGAAATGAAATGCTTCAAAAGGGTCGCAATATAGGAAATTGTGGAATGTTTGCAGAATGTTAAAATAAGGAATTTTGAAACGCTCCATAAGTTTCAAAATAATAAATAAAAGGTTTTAAAATGATCCAATTAGAAAATTTTGAAGTTCTTCAAAAATTTTTAAATCAAAATTAAAGGTTTGAAATGTTTAAAATTGTCGAATCAGGAAATGAGGCGTTTCAAAAGTACCTATCAAAATAGAAAATTATGGAATGTTCAAAATTTGTTAAAATGAGAAATTTCGAAACGCTTTTTATATGTAAGTTGCAAAATAAGAAATGGCAGGTTTTAAAATTTTAAAACTAGGAAATTTTGAAAATCAGAAGTTGTGGCATGTTTCAAAATTATCAAAATCATTGAAATCGAAAACCTCACACTCCAACATTAGTTTTAATGCATTTACGATGCACTAGACATACATACATCGTAACTTCGCTCATAATTATACAAACTACGAGTCAGTTTATGTCGTTTTCGTTTTGGAATCATTTTTTTCTGTTTAAAGATCACTCAGTTTTTACAGTGTCGTTATTGACCTGAATTTCAGTGCTGGATGGGAATTTTATGACATTATGACCTGGCGTGATATGCAAGTGCCTAAGTTTAGGTATAAAATTTCCGGTAATCGTAAAGATAAATTCGTGATGCCTACCTACTAATAATTCGCTACATAAGTATCTACCTACTATAGAGTTAGACTTAAGAAGCAATTGTTAATTCGTTAGTTGCATGGGTTACAGGAATTCATTTTTCGAGTCAATCATGCAACCTCCGGTGTGATTCTGCTGGAACATAGGCACTGTCGTTAGTTCATGTGCATGGGAAACTCGGGAACGTGTAACGTGTCGAACTCCATCGCATCGTTTCTGTGAGTACCCCGAATCCGAATATTGCATCACGAGCACTACACCTACACCCTTAAACCATCCGACCAGGAATACCACAGTCCACTCCACAATCACAAACCAGCAGTGCATTGGATTGGGTTACTAGTTACGACAGGTGTTTTACTTGCCGGGAAACGAAAGACTGAAGACAGCTTGTGGTGAATTACCGCATCCCACTAGAATACAAAAACGAGAGCTGCGTTTCTGACGATGATCCACGTCAGGTCCCGTTGACGACATCAATGACGAGCCCTGCTGCTTGAGCAAGTAGTCGAAACCCAGAAAGAGCTTGCGTTGAATATAAAGTGGGGGTCTCTTCTCGGTAGTTGTCGCTGCAACTTTCTTTCCCATGAATTATTCTGTGAATCTATATTAGTGGTAATCGTTTTGGTGCCTTTACTTTACGCTAAAATTACTTAGCGGTTCAAAATGACTTTTTTTCGCTGCGAATGAGTTAAAAAAGACAAGCAGGTCTTGTGAGATTGAACTTTTAATTCTGGGAATGCAAACTGGGTTAGTTTATTAGTCTTAGTTTAAAATGAAATCGTAAAGCATTTTTGCTCTAGGGCTGCGTTAAAAAATGGTGAATTGTTATTAAATAACGGAATACATTATCATAATTTAAATTATAATAATAATATGACAGTAATAACTATACCAAGGTACATACCTACATACTACGGTTTACATGAAATGTTTCAAGATTACAAAAGATTTAAATTATCGTGACAGATAGATTGTGGATATAAAGACAGATGGTTTATAGTTTATTGGTTTATGGTTCACGTCGTTCTGTCAAGGCATTTAGTATTGTCATCGTGCTTCTTTTTCTTGTTGACGATTTCACTATTATTTTATAATAACCCATTATAAGAGATAATGACTCATCTTGTTCAACAGCTGCGGTAGAACTTTTGATATCGATATTTAATCATGGTCGAGAAATGACTGGTTGTTTGTTTGGCATCTTTACTGCCTAAAAGGAGCAAGATAATCAAGAGAATCCCAAACTAATTTGTTCTCATTGAAAACATCGTTCAACAGTTTGTTTTCATTATCTGCGTTGCTAAACTGGAGGACATTGTTCAATGAGTTCTGTACAGGTCCTACTGGGGGCCAAGTGACGTTTCTGTATCGCAGAGTTGGCCTATAGAAAAATGGAAACGATTCGTTTTTAGCAGTTATTTTAGACCAAGAAGTTGCTGCTAATAATCCCAGATTCGGTTATTAATTCTAGATTTTATACTGTAGTAAAATTACTTACTCAGCAGCGGCAAACTGCAACCACAGGTTGATCAGAGATCTAGACATCGCGTAGTCTTTTGCATCGTCCTTGATCTTGGCATCGGGATACTTGAATAACAATGGAAGTTCATCCCCATGACAGACACCTGGATATAATGAAAAATAGTTCTTAATTTGAGGTTCATTAACATTGTTAGTTAATGATTATAACAAAAGTCCTTTAAAAATGGTAATAACTCACCCAAGTGCTTAGGTTGCTGTGTGGTTCTTCCCAAAATTTTGGTCTTGAACCATGTACCTACTTTTTTAAGGGACGGGACTGGTTCTTTTGTTTTTCCAGCATAAACATCAACGAAGCTAAATTTGGCTTGGTAGTTATTATAATACACGTAAACAGGAGAAAACTTGGACTGAATCTGAACAGAAAGGAACATTGGAGAAGCGAAAAATCGATCTGTGAATAGTCGGGTGAACATGGGGAATTTTTCTTCAAAATTGAGGGATCTTCCTGCAAAATTTTCGAGGGCATATCCAGGAGTTGTTGGTTCAAGCGGATTTGGATTTGGTAAAATGTGTGACGCATTATTGACTCCGGTGGCTACTGGTGCATGGGTCACTGGCTGTGGTTGTAAGTTTTGTGGAGGTAACTGCGGGTAAATTGATTGGTGAGATGTCGGAACTGAAGCTGGGACTTGGACTTGACGGACTGGACCAATTGCAGCATGTCTAATTGTAGGCACTGGTGTAGTAGTAGTAGTAGTTGTTGTTGTTGTGGTAGTAGTAGTCGTAGTGGTGGTTGTAGTTGTCATAACTAAAGGTACAACTACTGGAGTATCGATGTAGTATTTACGGAGTTTTTCAGTGATGTCCGTTCGAGTATTATCGTAAGCCAAGAAAAGGCCTGACACGTCATCCCAACGACTTTCTACTATGTCAGATAGTTCCTTGGTGTTTGAAATCTCTATAATATGTAACAGTATTAGCAAGTGTGTTTAGAAAGTACGTTTATCAGTTGTTTCCGATTTGGTCAGCATTTGTAAGCATATTAAGCAATAATGTAAATTCAAAATTGTTAGTATGAAATTGTTTTGACTTACTGGAGGTAATATGCAATCCTTCTTCAGCATTAAAGCCAGTGATCCATGGAAGACGACGTTGTTTTCCAGCGAGTATGAGTGAGTATGGATGTTCGGTCAAAAATGTGTCATTCGCGGATTTGTGAGTCGTCTCAACTGAAGGTAAGAATACTGACAATGGATCTCTTAATGGACTCTACAAATGGAAAGTAAGTATTAAGGCATGATTAAACTAAATTTACTAACTTCGTACTTTAAAGGATTATACTATTAATTTTGTGATTCCAATGCTGGTCACTGGTAGTTTTTCAGACATCATTTGTTATTTACCCATGTTTCCTGGTGGATTTCAGCAATTTTCTTCGCGTCAATCTTCTTCAAACAAGAAACTAATGCAGTAGTATTACCGAGATAGTCAAATGCGTCTTTATCTTTGGTGGTGTTGAGTGCATCGCTGCACTTCAGAAGTCTTGCCAGTCTTTGTGCAGCCTCAGCTGGACGGGGTTGAAGGGCATACATGCTTAAAGCAGTTCCACTTTGAGAAATTGCTCGTTGGAAAAGTCCTACGAGATAATGTCAATAAACCATAATAACAATAATGATGACTAGTGGTAATCCTGGTATCAGTAATGTCAAATGTGTAAGAGAGGTTAAAATTGCTGACCTTTTGACATGGGAGATAACATATGGTAGTGGACACTGGAGGCTCCAGCACCTTCACCAAATAAAGTAACTTTATTAGGGTCTCCTCCAAATTTCCGAATGTTTGCCTGGATCCATTTCAGTGCCATAACTTGATCCTTCAGTCCCATATTACCACGCACTGCGCCGTCTCCAGTGTTTAAGAATCCTGAAAGATGGAGATTTAACAAAGGTTAAGCATAATTACACAAGCGTTCATATTTCCGTTTCTCCAAAAATAAAAACAATATGTAGTTTATTCGACCATCTATTAACATTGCCAATTCATATCATAAACTTCTTCATTGAGCGACTTATTACTTAGTTACTCGCCAAATATTGGTAATCAAAATAATTTAGTACCAAACGCTCCAAGCCTGTATCCAAAAGTGGCAATGACTACTTCGTGATCCATAAAATAGTTGGCTTTGTAGTTCTTTGCAGTACCGGACATGAAGAATCCACCATGAATGAACACCATGACGGGCAGCAATTTCTTGCTAACTCCATCGCCATACTAAAAATCAAAAATATAAATTGCTTAAATAATGAATCTAAAATGGAGCACTGTATAGCAATTTAATTGTATTTGAAGCATAACTTTCGATTTAGTAAAATTATTACTACTAATAAAATAACCAGGTTGGAATTAATTTGATCTTTATAATAATTCAGGCTTACCTTAGGAGTAAAAACGTTCATGTACAAACAGTCCTCGCTGCCAGTAACTTTTTTGGCAAAGCTGTCATACTGCAAACATTCCTTCTCGTAATCTTCTGTCTCCTTTACGCCGGTCCAGGGTACAGGTAATTGCGGTGGCTGTTTTCGAATTTATATAATTACTCATTTTCATTCGACATTCGACTCCAATCAATTTTAAACGTTCGCTTTTCTAATATTTGCGGAATAATTAATTTTATTGTATTTAATTTTAATATTTAACTTTACCTCAAAACGCAAATCTCCTTTCGGTGGGCGAGCATAAGGAATGCCACGGTAGGCAAAATAATCTTTGTCATCCCGAGATTCTTTGTCATCTCCCTTAATCTTCCCTGTGGTAATCTCAATAACAGGAGTATCGCCTGCGATTGTGGAAGACACAAAGGCAAACGCTACAACAAGCGCTACTTGTAGCAGCTTCATGTTTTATTCAGCCACCAAATAATTCGAAGTTTTTTAATTAACTTTTGTCTTTAACTGTACAAAAATGAACCTGTCAACTTGGTTTCCGACGTGATACTACCACACTTCAGGATGCAGGATTTTCATTTTTGTTCCTCAGGCTGACTATAAAATTAAACTAATAATGACTCATGCCCTTCACTTGTCATTACAGGGAGAAACGATATTTCTTCCAGAATAATCTGGACAGTGAATTTACTCCGTTCTAATTTAACCACTTGGCTAGATTCTTCTTCACTTGTCGCTTTCCTCGTGGAATTATTAATTGTATGTATCTATAAAATGTACCGTTATACTTCATCCTCATCCTTAGCATCAAAAAATTAAAGAACTAATACAGGATACTTTTACTAATTACATAAGCATTAGTAGGATTAGGATTACATACCATGGACAAGGCTTTATGATTTTAAAATGGAAAAAATGCCAGCGTATCGTCAGCTGTCATTATTAGCCCAAGGCATTCATAGGTTACTAATAACTTCGTGTTTGACATAACTACTATATACGATTTCACGTACAACACTTCGCATCTAATACATACTTGGATTTTTATTTTTGTCATCTTGAGACACTAATTTATGGAAGGCATTAATAAAAATTATTTGCAGCATCAGGAGCCGGGATTAATCCAGTTGTCTTACGGGATACTGCATAGAAAGTCATATTCCAGATGACGATATGTGAAGCTGTTACATATTATATGTGTATGTATTATGTAAATTAAATACCAGCACCAACGTATGTGTTTAATGACTAATTGTGCTCTACTCGGATGTTACTTATGATGTTGAAGGTTTTCATTGTAATTAGTATGAAGCATGTACATGAAGATACCAATCATGCAAACAAAAAGTGTTTGGGCAGCGATCCGTCTCCGTGAGCTGGAAAATTGTGCAGGAATAATTTATGAAAGGTCTGTCAGTAAATCTGGTGTAACTTTATTTTTTCATATCCTTAACGTGTTCACGAAAAGAATTTAGTTCGCATTTAATGCTATCCTCTTTTCCTCTTGGTTCTTGGAATAATGCCGACGTCAATAGTTGAGTTGACATCGGCTCCGCTCCAGTGCAATTATAAGAGGATAAACAGAATAATAAATTAGAATAAGTATCAGCAATAGCGTGGTTGTATAGCTTTTAATTTGATTCTGACAGTCAAATTTTACATCAGTAGCAGGGGCTATAATTAGTAGTTTTACGGTATTTAAGTAGTTGTATGTTATTTTGTTAAATAGCTAAATTAGCATGTCTTGAATTGGGGTTGAATTGAGACTTGAGTAAAGCATATGTGAGTATTAGGCTGACCTCCTGAAAAGATTGTCAAATTAATAACATGTATTGATTTCATACTTAAGACGTCAATATGCGACTGTGTATAGCTTGATCTAAAAATAAGTGTAACAAAATTAGAAGTAAATACGTTTGCACAAAGGGGTCTAACGAGGGAAGGTTGGCAGATGCAACTTCAGTACGACCTCGAAATATTTTTTTTCTCAAAAAGCATCTCAAAAAATGCAGAATCGCTTAAGAACATGATTCCAATGGCCATCTTTGCT
>JAAXYX010000261.1:0-48482 GCA_036851915.1 Ptenothrix huangshanensis | reverse complement strand
TTTTTTTTATATCTATCTTGAGTTTCATTATTCGAATATTTTTTTAGAGATGCAACATTTAGGCTCCTCCCTGTTTTAATTTGATTGACATGTCTTCCAAAGGTCATTTCGCAATCAGGAAACTTTGGAGGTCAAACCATTGAAAATAAATTCCCGAACTTAACGGAATCGGATTCCTCATTAAAATTTGATGGAATCGGTTAAACCCTTTTTTTAGTGGAGCAGGGTTTGAAACTACAACTTTTAAATTAAACAAACGGACTTTTCGAAAAAAACGATCAAAATCCGTGGGGGGATTTGTTTGATTTCTATTTAGGATCCTAAGGGTCATCTTAAAAAAATTAAGGCTTTAACGGATCTCTTCAGAATTAAATGCACTATTTATACAGCTAAGTTGTAATTCTTTAATTCTTGTATTAAAACCCTCGAAGTTTCCTGCGATTAACATTCGTTTTAAACGGGAAAAAAATCCTGGCAAACGGCCCCTTAAATGCAAATAAGAAGTGCCTTGGAAATTGCGTTACGCTACACATGCAGTTTAGGTGAACTTAAGATGCTATTCAATTACTGTTCCTTTTTAGAATTTAAACTGTTTGGTAAAATAACATTTTGCAACCATAGAAATTTTTCAAAAAATCGGATATACTACGAAAAAAATGAACAGTAAATTTATATTCAGGAAGATAGGATGGGATGCATTCAGTTGTTACAGTGTAGTCGTAGTCAGCCATTACGCTTGTCTTGAAAGGTAGTTAGGACTCTGAATAAAACATGGCACGGAGATCAATCAAATAGAGACAAACAATCGTTAAGAATTCCATGAGGTAATTAAGGGTGGAGGCGGAAACGCGGATACAGTAAATAATACGGTGTATATTGAACATACCGTATATTAAATAATTTAGTGTATTGAACGCAAACCGTTTATTTCTTCGATTTCATCGCCAAGTGTGAAGGTGAGTGGAAGCCTTTCTAACTAAAGGTAGTCATGACAAATATCTTACCGTTCTTTGTATCTACCAAAGTTCAATATTCAAGTTGAGAATTCATTTTAGAATTTATTTGTGTGATGAAAATAATTATTCTATTGCCCTACCAAAGTTCTAGAAATCGAAGAACAAAAGTGTTGTCCAACTAACGGATTTTCCCCCTTTTCCCAACAGCTGGAAATACAGATACGTAGTGCTAATAATAGCAGAAGGGATTTGTTTTGGCAATAGTACCAATTATACCTCAAGTACAAAGAACTTTCAGGTATGTATAGCAAGCTTGCAAGGAAACAGGTAACCCTTGACATTTTAAGTATGCACATGGAATTGAGCTATCCTGCATAAATGAACTAAGTTTTTTATGCAAAAACAGTTTTTAAAGACCTGTATATATGTACATAGATATGTATATTTACTGAACTGATTCTGTAACACTTCCTGCACTCCTGCACTGTGCAATTATAGCAGGAAAAGCAAGTTTACGTTTTCCCAACCTCATTGTTAATCTTGGTAATTGAAAGTAGCCACATTTTAATTCTATTTTTTGGGTTTATCTCTCACGAAATCGAGATTACTGCTTGATTGTGCATGGTGTTGAAAGTGAGAATAATACTAAAGAAAGTGCTGGTTGGCACTTAAGCTCATAGAATACTACCTGCAATTTGTAGAATACGGATCGGTATGAAAATTATACCGAGACGGAGCTAGGCACCGACCTTGGTCGTAGGTCTTGTACTGGGGCACGTTGTTTTTTTCTTTTTTATTTGCATCTTATTTAAATTTGAAGCTTAAAATGAGAGAGTTTGAAGTAAAACTACTCACGGCATTCAAATTCTTGCATTTCATATACATACCCAAGACACTGATTTCCCAATGGAGGTTCTTTGTATCGAAACTCTTTTCACGTGCCCTTGGCTTGTAGGCACTAGCTTGTACGCTAAATTGCTCTCATTCTGCTCAGCTACCTGGCAACTTTGGTTTTACTTTATGTGCTTAAGAAAATACAAACGAACATCATGCGTGCTCTAAAGAAATTAAGCATTCAATTTAGAGGTCATTTATTAGCGAATTATGACACGCTCCTCATGGAAATTCCTTTATGCCTACATGGTTAAACTGGACAACTCTTCACACTCCACCATCGCATTCAATTACATAGAAGCAAATTACCCAAATGAATTTGTTTGTCATTCAATTAGATGGAAGGAAAAGATGTGTTGGTTGCACCTCTAGGCTTTGTTCTTGTGCTCACGTAGAACACAACAACTGGTACCAGTTTTGCCCAGAGCAAAGATACATGCAAATATGTAGGTAAGGTATTACTGGTATACGCATAATATGCATTGTTCAAATTGCTCACGGTTCGCAAAAAATAATCTTTGTTTGTATCTCCCTGTAATTGGTATTCAATTTTAAAGAGAGCACCATTAACATCAAGATCAAGTGTTTGGTTTGATTCTTTACAAACAGATTGACACTAATATAAGAATTAATTTTGATAGAAATTAAGAATCTGCATTCATCAAATCATTCATGTAGGTAAGCATATAATTATGTTGAATTGTGTCTGTCAGTAATTGCTTGAGTCAAAATTGCTAAATTGTTCAACGCTTTGTTCTACTGAGTGCATCCCATTCCAACGTGTACGCAGCATGCATGGCATGCAGTCTATCGAAATAATAATCAGAGTATGCAATTCCTTGAATAACTACGCGTCCTTTTCTACTGCGTTTAGGTCAGCACGCCGGAATTAAATTGCATAATCGTAATAGATTTATGTCATGATCGTTCTGATTGTGTGACGGTATGGTGCATACTCAGTGGGTTATGTGCACATTGCATTGGATCCTTCCTTTCTTCATAACACCGTTAATAACATCCAGCCCATTATAAAATTCCAAGAGACATGCTAACTGACACATACATACATGTACATAATCACTGGGACCTCCTCAAATATTAATCTATTGCAGTCATAACAATGCAAGAATGTTCGAGTATTAAATGCACTAAGTAATTTCAATAAGTACCTATACATATTGGAAAATGTGGAAAACCCAGCAAGAGTTCTAATTTTCTCGTTTCAGCGATATTAAACTTAAGAAATGTCATTAGAATGAAAAGTTAATGAGCAAAAAAAACTTCAAAAATGTTATAACTTACAGGTTGTTTTGCATTTCGTCTTTCAAACAACTTTTAAGAAAAAATATTACAAGTATTTCATGAATTGTGTTGATATTTGCAAAAACTACGTAAAAGTCCATCATTGTTGAAGTTAAAGTAATCGTAGTCGCTATATTATTCTAACCTTAATTTATGCGAATCCAGTTTCATTTATTTTGTAGAAGCCATTTAGACCATTTCAATATGTAATTATTTCGTTGCAATAATGTTAGCTGAGATCGATTTGTCGCACGTAGAGATTCAATTAAGATGCTAAAGATACATTGATCTAGAACAGAATGCAGCTACAGTTAGAATGCATTTATGCACATTCAAGTGCTCAAGATCGTATGTATCGGTGGGATAATACTGACAATTAATTCCTTTGTAGTTCACTAATTAATTCTGAATTCGAGCCTTGACTTGACTTGACACTTGACACAAAGGGTGGGAGTCTAACCGTGAAAATGAATTTAGGTCGTTCATTTCCAGACAATGGGAAATTTGACACAGTCGTGAAGGATTGTGTACGTACCGACGGTACACAGTACCCTCCGTCTATCGATTTGACTCGCAGGTGGTTACTCTTATTTGCATCTATGCCTTTCAGAATCTCGTCAGAGTAACTACAAAAATCAGGCTAGTGTGTTCAATACATACTTACCTACATGGTACCAATTTAGCTTCCGTCATATGCAACTCTACCTCAAAATAACTTGCGTGCAGTACACCCATCTGTGAATGCGGTTGATCTATATTTGATTTTCAATTTACTCACTAGTCAGTAGGTACCCATGGCGCAATTAATAGTTTTATTGACTTGGGATTCGTATTCTTTTCAAAATAGCGAGATTTGCAGCCATAGTGATATTGCTGTCACAATTATTCGAAATGTGGATATTAAATATGAGGGATTTTATGCACACGAGGGTGTCGTGATGACAGACAGTGATACAGTTAATTATCTGCAAAGTAGATTTATTACCAGAAGTATTAGGATACGATTTGTGTATGTTGTCGATGTCGATGTCGATGTATAGGGGTGCATAAAAAACATTCAAAAAATGCGAGAGTACCTGCCTACCTCGTTCTGAGTTCGCAATAGCTTGTAATTCTAAATAAAGTCATGCATGGACGGAAGCCAGCCGAATCATCCTTGGTTCTAATTTATTCTTCACCTGCGTCTTAAATCGTAGTATAAAAAGTGAGCCAGATGTATGTGATGTGACGATAAGTTACCTCGGAGAATGCTTCGCGTATAAAGTATGAAGGAAGTGTAGTGTACGCTGAGAATAGCATTTGCTGGTTTGATTTAATATCACTTCATACATACATAATACCTTCGTAGTCATACCCATGCCATATCATAGCTGGGATAGCTGTCAGTTGAACAAGTGAGCACTAATCGCAATCTCTTGACTGATATAAAAACTCCTACACCTCATTCATGCAATTCAATTCCGAAGACAAGATGTTTCTCTAGACTACAGATTTCACGCTTCAATGTGCCTATACTGGTATAATTACGCCAAGAAGTTTATACTTTGTAGCTTGTATATAGATATCTATATCTCGGTATCTTTTTGCTATACACACATCACCATCAACATTGCCATCACCGTCATCGTCATCCACGTCAAAGTGTACAGCCCAAAGTTAAATGGTGTTCGAGTCACACGCAGTAATTTCGTCATTATAATCCTATTTAAGCTCTCAATGCCCTTTCTGTGAACCGTTTAATTTACTCTATAGCTATGTGGTTTGTAACAAGTGGATCTAGGAACGTGTTATTTAAAACGTTTTTGTAATGAGTAATAGTATTCCTGTTTTCTCCAACTTATTATTACCTAAATGCACATGTGAATTTATTTATTGGCAGTCAACAATGAACTAGATACAAGAAAAGTATCTAGTATTTTTTTAAAGTTTAAAGCCCCTACCCTGTAAAATTTAGCCATGCATGTAAATAAATTATAAAAATAATAAAGTAATTAAAAAGTTGAAAGTTGACTTTGGCCTCCCATAAGTACTTAGTAGGCATGTATAAGTATATACTTGTTGGTAGTACATGTGGAAAAATAAGGCTCTCTGGGAACGGCCTCACAATCAACTCTTTTTCAGTTACTCAAACGAGTAAGAATTGAAAGTAATAGTATGGTTCAAAGACCTAATCAATGTTATTGGTGCTATTGTTATCGGAAAATGAAGTAGTTGGACAATTTGCATGCAAGCCAAATGCAACTCCCTGGAAGGTTACGACTTCCAACCAAATATATCGTTCTTCTGCATCACTTATCACATACTAGTTCTTCTACTCTTTTCATATGCACTCGAATGGATAAAGTGGATTAGTTGGAGAATCACAGTGGAAGCGTTTTCCTCAAACACATGCACCGCTTGCACAATGCAAATTGTTTGGGAGGAGTTCGAGGCCGTGCCTGTCAAATGCAGTGATATAAGCCAAAATTACTAGGAAGGAGAAGAAGGAGCACTCTGTGAGGCGAGGCAATGCAGCTTCAATGCACGTCAAGAATGGTTTTTCGATTTTGAAAGGAGTGCATTGCACATAAAAATGCACTACTTGTTATTGATGATTGAAAAAACCAGAGCAGTCAAGAATAGAGAAACCTGCAGCTGAGCATGGAGCACATGAAGAAAACAGCTGACTTTGGAGGTTGGCCGTGTGTTGATGGTATCATAATTCATAATTACATGTCACTACACATGCCATTGCTGAAGATTTGAGGGTTAGGACAACAACATTCCTCACAGTAATCTTTGTTGAGTAATCATGTTTGCATTTGCATGTGCATAGGAATGTTAAAGTTGGTGTGGCATGGTGCTGGTTGCTGGTGGCACGAGAATGAAAGTGCATTCAGTACGCAGCAGAGTTCAGTTGTTGACTGCAGAATGAATTATACTTGCATTCTAATTGCATAGCGAATTGAGAGCTATTAAAAGCGAATCAAGATAGTCAAGAGTATCGCTCGAGGTAAATCATGTGCATGGTTTGAATGCAAGTTCGAAAACACACGAGTACGAGGTTATTGTTATTGAGTTGAGTTGCTGTTGTTCTGCACTCACACTGCACTATTAGTACTACTTACCATTATCATTCATTACGCAATTATTTTAAGGGACAAGTAGAGTTTCGTTGACAATGCAAGTGTTGGAACGTTAACTGCCTAATTACCGACTCAAAAATGATATAACAGTACATGTCTTTTGTTGTTTTCAAGTAGTTTGCAGAAAAGTCAATGCAATTAGTAGTAGGTAAGTTGGATTCAACAGCTAGCACCACTGCGGAGCCAGAGTGATGCATGATCCTGTACGGCGACCGTAATTCCATGGTAGAAACCCGATGTAATTAGTACAGCTATTATAGATAAATGTAATGCATAGATATAAAGCGAACTACTGTGATTTACTTTAACAGGTATAGAGAGCTGAATAGAGTAGAAGAAAACGGACGAGAAGGGAAGTAATGGCGTAAATATTACACGAATATAATACTTGATGCAAGTATGATTGAAGGAGCACTTGACCTCGATCCGAAGGAAGTGAAGATGCATGTAATATAAGGTAGAATAAACGGGTAAGAAGCATAGAAACTTTTATGGACGTGTGAGTAAATCTTACCACCGAATTCGTCAAAGTCAGGAAAGTTGAATGAGCCTACGAAGTTGCTGCCTAGATAAGGACTTCTTTTGACAGCCTTAGTATCTTTAGGTTTGGTGGAGTCGTCAGAAGTGCCGTGCAATTCTGAGTCAAGTCTAGCACCCGTCATGACCGTATGTTTGTCGGTAGATGTTTCATGTGAAATCGTTTTCGAGCTCGCCGATGACGGACCCATAATGAAGCGTACACTTTTTCGTGGATATTTCTTAGTATTTCCGAGTAAGAGTGTTGGTGACGTGGACACGGTCGAGGTCTCACTATCTGTCGTTTTGTCAGTGTAAACCAGAGTAGTTGTTGTTGGAGTTAGTATGGTCGTGATTGGCGGTTCATTAGCTGTCGATGTCGGATCTGTTGCCCTCCCTCTAAATGTGTCCGATCTTCCCGGGTCACGAGGTGGTCTTCGTGTCAAGCTCCGTTTCCTCACAGTGTGATCCCCAACACCCATTAAGTTGTCTAACCCACACACAGCCAGTGTCAATAGTTTATACAATTTAACCATCATTATTATCATAAATCTAGGTAGGTGCATTTGTTTACTCTTGAAGAATGAGTACGTAATTAAAGTACTAGATTAGTGTAACGAGTCATTTTCTGCTCGTTCAATGATTGTAAAAGTGAGCAAAAAATGGCAAAGTTTAACTCGAAAATGTTCCTGTGTTTTCATGTCCATGGACTTAATTGATATCATAAAATTACAAGTAATTCAAACACACAATTACATTACGAATATTTTGTCTACAGTTTAGGGTAATTATATTAAGACATCGCTTATAGTTTTCGCGGGTCATTTATATTTGCAGTTGCAACTTAAGCTATAAGTCATGGTGCAGGGGTTGGTCTCCTTTTTTGTTCTCTGCTCATTTTTCCTAACGCGATTACCAAACCAAAGTTATCATTACTTCGAACTAAACTTAAGCAACGAAAAAATATTCAAAATCTTGCGTCTGCTTGTATCTGCAACGTTTAGTCATACTTTGATGTTGCTAATTAGCTTCATTGCTTGATCATCAATAAATTTAGTTCGCTCTAGATACAAACAATAACAAAGTAGTATTCCTGCATAAGTAATTACCTACGCACAGTCCTTCGCTCAGTGTTAATTTTTGGACAGAAAATGTTAGCACCTTTCGTCAACAATGTGTCTCAATCATATAATTGTAAATTTTAATTGCCTAAATAAACTTACTACATACCTACACAAAATAATTATTCAGTGCGCATACTTGGGATTTTTTTTATGCGTAGGTAGATATTTAACCAAGAGAATTCTTTGCTCCGGAATTTCCGTCTTTATCTGACTGGTCGTGAGTCGAAGTTATGATTCCGACGCAAAGCAAATAAACCAAATCCGTTAAATTTCCACAACTATTCTATCAAATGACGTTTCTTTACTGAAGTTGATCATCAAGCAAGGCTTTCATCAAAAGAAATTCATTGAGTATAGCCGAGTTATTTTTCACTTGAGTTCCCATTCATTTCGCAAGTCTGTCTTCTACACAGGTTAAATCCTGGCATGAGTACCTTTACTTGACTCTTCTAATGATATAAACGAAACTAACTTGACGATGAACGTGTATAAAAAGTAGAAGTACTGTGTAAAAAGCTCATCCACAAGACAACTTAATGGAAGTATACTGCTTCTACTACAAACTTGGATTAGGATACCTGTATGATCAAGCAATATATCTACCTACTACAGGATACTCCTACTGAAACTATCTATATACCTGCAAATAAGTTATGAGTTGAGCCAGTAAATCAAGAACATAATAGAACATTGACGTGTAAAAGCGTGCCATTAGCCATTACATAGTTGTTACGTTTTCATTGCAATGCATTGATTGCAGTGACAAGTGTTCTGCTCAGTCAAACAAGTCAAATACATTTCTGTTTTGGTACACCGTAACAATGGTACTCGTGTCACTTTGTGGAATCATTGCAAGTGTTTCATTTAACACTAGTCAGACCTAATTTTGTCAATATTTGGTCAGCCGACCAGCACATACAGCCAAACCACTGGTTTGCCAACTCATTCTATCATTCCACACAAACTGGTGTAGATATGAACTTACCTTCTAATACTTATATACATACTACTATTTACTTATTTACTTATGGCATATGTACATCGGTCACGCCTTTATGTACTTCACTGCAGGTTGTCCATAAGTGAAAACATGTCAAAAAATCATGTTCGTTGCACTGAGTCAAGGTATACTCACTATTTCACTACACTTTCTGGCTTAAAAATAGTGATAGGTAGCTCGTTTTCTCAATCGATTTCTTTGATGATTTTCCGCTCAATCTTGTAAACTGAAGGTGCTTATTTATCTGCTATTATTATACCTGCTATTTTATGTATTAAACTATGTTTATTAGCTAGTGTAACACTGGTCTCTAATTCAGCCTGGGACTGAAGCAAATTATAAAACAAAACCCGGGAGGCTCTATTAGACGCGTTTTTAGTAGTAGTTTTACTAGTATGACCCCTTAACAGCAGCAGAAAGGTATTCAAAAAAGGTTATTTCTGTACAAAAAACGGTACAACGGGTCTTAACAATTGAGTTGAAAATGGAGTTCTCATTGGAATATTCCTCCTAACAATTATATACCTATTTCTACTAATGTGACAATTCAAAGTTGATGTATCTGAACGATGTAGGCACCATTATAAAAGTTATTACTGGTATAACATACCCTATGCTTCAAAACTTCTAGGTATAAGTTCAATCCTTACAACCTCACTGGCATAGGAGAGTATCGAGTTTTATAAAACTTTGAACAATACGTAAAATAAAATCTCAAAATTGTGAAAAAATAAATCCGACAATTTAAAAATAATTGAAGTTATTTTCAAGTTTTTGATTTTTCAAAAGGCCACGCCCCACCAGGAATTTTTTACCTTCAATCGGGTCCCCTTTTTTTGTACGCATTCAATTTTGACTCAAATTTTGGTGTTAAAAAGGCGAGGATGTAAGAAAATTCTAAAGCATCGAGTATACCGGTATTATAAATCAGTTCTAAGCTCAGCTTTTTGAAATCCGCTCGTCCCTCAAATTAATTGCTCTATTCTGCTGTTGGTGAGCATTATGTATAATGTTCTACATATGTCGACTCGAAGCACCAATATTTCTGCTACGAAGGAAGGAATACATACAATATGCAAAATATTTTGCGTCCGGGACATTTTAAGTAGGTGTTTCAACTTTGTTTCTAAAATGTACCGAAAATTCCAGACGACTTGAAACTAGTTTGCTAGACTACATAATCAATGCGGTTCAAATTAGTCCTAGAAATGTAAGCTCATCTCTTGCTGGTAATCGGAGGTTGGAAAACATTATCACACGTAGGTTTCGCACTACTACGAAATAACATAATAGACCTGATTAAGCTTCGTCAAGTTCACTTGAACGACTTGGTTTTGATAGAAGCTACAGTTATATATTCATATATCCCTTTCTGGATACAGAACTATGGAGACTAATTTCCACGGTAGTCGTCTACCTATTCCTTGATGCTTGCCACAAGGATGACTTAATTAGTATTCCTCTAACAAAGCACAACTGTTTATACTGCTGATGCCTGCATTATGTGTTTTAAGCATGACTTAACATTCATATTGTTTTGATCGGATCGGAAACCATGACCGAAATATTAGTCAATCCCGGCCCTCATGAAGCTGTGCAGGGGAGAAATAGCAATTTTGATCATTGCTGTTACATATTATACATTTCGATGACATGGCACAATAAATCTTAGCCACGTGGTACTTACCTACTAAATTGTACTGGACTAAATTCCCATCACCAGCAGATCCATGTGAATACTGAGTTGCTTTATTTCCTGAGACGAAGCTCACGTGAACGGACGATACAGCTGGAGCCGAAACCACCGCATTTAGGACAGACGCAAAGGATAACACAAACTGTAATCAGCATATGCAAAGATATTCATTTAGTACACATAATTACTGATAATTTACTCAACCAAATAACTTGGAATTAATTGCACATCTGATCAACGCCACTGAATATGTGAGGAAATCAGAATCATTCTTCCCATTACACTTTGCAATACATAGGGATGTATAAACAAGAAATTAATGACAACGAAGACCACTACCTGCTGATTATTCACCAGCTTTTGTAGAATATTCGTTGTTCTTCCTGCTATTCTTATTTGTACCACTGCTATATGTAATTATAGTAACTGGGATATTTTAAACGATTTGTAAATATAATGCGGTATTTTGAAGTTGGCACAATACCTCATCGGTGTGTTATATGCACCCAGCCATAATACGATTGATTTATGTCCTTTTATTATTGAATTTAATTCCACTTCATTACGCATGCAGATTATTTAGCTGCGATTGAATTAGGAATAGGAAAAATGTGCATGTCAGCCAGCACATATGAGGTTGTAATCTGAGCAGCCTAAAATGTTAATGATGACTGTTCTGACTGATTTTATGGTAGGCCTTGGCATACGGAGCACATTTAATTTACATGAATCATATAGAGTACAAAACTAGAAACGTTCAAAAAGAATGAATGCTTTGGTCTAATCATGTGTGGAAGTTGAGTTGATGAGTATGTATAACTATTGTTCTTGCTTAATTAAACTTTAACTGATGACCCAGTTGCCAAATGCTCTGTTCTGCTTCTGTCGGCATTTGCATCTACAGAACATGTCCACGTTCATTCAGACTTGAGGAATTTATTAGTCTTATGACAGGTGGTTCAATTCCCAAGCAGTACACTGCCGCGCACAAGCTGCTAACGCCAACGCCGGCATACAGTAACCATTCATTGTTTTTTTATGACGTACTCCAAACACAGAATTGGTGGAGTGGAAGTTCACTGCAAGCTACAGAATTAGAATAACTTGTATCTACAAGTGAAATAGTCAGTCGTCGGTCACCGATCATCGCACGATACAAAGCTTCAGCTGGTAAAAGTTGGACGTTGGAATCCAGTGTGTATATTCCCTTTCCTTCTCTCCAAGAATCTTATTTGTATACCTATGCACGTAAGTGGTACGCTTTGTTATTTCCGGCCCAAGTGGCTACCAAAACATTTATGACATATTTTCCTTCCACTTCAGTTCAATCCCATAACTCCTGTATTGTCAAAAACCTCACTGCGGGTCTGAATCCGCCCTAAATGCTGCTAGGTACTATGAGATTACGAAAATAATTGTCCATTTTTTTTCATATTGAGAGCAATAGGAGCGTTCGTGTTCATCTGTTTTCTCTGGAGCTGTTCGAGATTTGTGGTTGACCGAGCAGACTCCGAGTGGTTCAATCCTCGCTGGGTGAAATACATAGAGTACTAATTTGTGTTCATATCCGGTTCTTAACACAGCCTGTTGAACAATCAGTTCCATTAAAGGTTTACAAGATACTGGCATCCTAGCAACGTCGTTTGTATTAAAGTGCATTGTATGACTCGACTGCATTGAAGAGCATTTGCCATACTCTTGCTCTATAAGTTAATTTCCATCCTAAAGACGAAGGACAGTGCAGCTGTGCGCAGCACTTCTACAATTCATTTATTCCCGAGGATTCCCAGGAAAGCTGATTTACGAGACGACACACCACAAAAATGTTGCTTGATCATAATAATCCAAAACAAACTCCAAGTTTTGAAGACAAGTTGAAAAATTATCAAGCAGTAAATTGCTAGAACGAAGGACAAATCCTTGAAAGGATGGCAGAATCGTTACTGGATTAACATGGAGCAATATAACGTTGATATGTTTGTGAACAGAAGCAAGCCACAACCCCTTCATTTGAAATGTAGACCTCAAGCTGTCCCATACATTTATCTCTAGTGTCATTACTGGAGGAAAGGGGAGAAGGAGGGGACGTGTGGTGATAAGTAGCAGCGAGTAAGGAAACGTAGACGTGGAGAGGGAGGGGGGCTTCAAGAAGTATAATAAAATTAATGAACACGAAACTCCCGATCTTGTCATCATTCCTATTGCACACGGAAAGGAAAATGAAGATGGGCAAGTACAACGTACAACTGATGAGTAGATGTGCTGAACTCTGCCAAAGGTTAGCTCGGTATTTAGGTAGCGGGTATTAGTAGTTGGCCTTCTACCGCTCTACTCGATGTAATGCAGTTAACGAATGGATCCGGGGAACGCCAAACGCTGTCAAAAATGTAATACACACGACGCAGAAGAGAGGAAAGGAAGGAAGGGATCGGATGTGGAATCGAAAGTAAAAGTAAAACTCCTCTAGACGAACGGAGAGTAAAACTACTAGTCAGCTGGAAATACAGATGAATGAATCAAGTGGAGCATCTCCCTTGGTCATATTCCCTGCGTAAAACCTAAGCAGAGCATTAGATGTGTGAATAAAGCTTAATGATCATCCCACACACCATAATGTTCCTCGTTAGTTGAAGGCAAGTACGTGTTCAAAAGCCAGCTGCGGTGTAGACTATTGGACTGTAGGGCACTCTGGCTCTCTTTGACTCTGATGAATAATACAAACTGCTTCTTCCAATGCGTCGAGTACATTTTTGAAGAACCTACCACTACTGCGAATCAAGGAAGTGGACATTTAAC
Source organism: Ptenothrix huangshanensis (assembly GCA_036851915.1). NCBI lineage: Eukaryota > Metazoa > Arthropoda > Collembola > Symphypleona > Dicyrtomidae > Ptenothrix > Ptenothrix huangshanensis. The sequence continues at coordinate 35,073 of JAAXYX010000261.1, read as the reverse complement.
CAAATCACAGCATGTAAAACCATATTGGAGTTCAAAAGAAGAAGGCTATTTACACATCTGGGTGATCTAGGCTTATGAACTTCGAACATTTGATTGCTTCAGACTTGGCTTCCTTTGCAAAGTACGCTGATACTGACTACAAAATATAATGACTACGATAATGACTACATACAAATTCGATGGTTATACCAAACTCGATCTCGGTCTCACAGACCGCAGTTCAATTAACAATCCTACCTACCGGTATTTCGGTGTTTGGTTCATACATTTCGTAATTAACCTAACTGTACCGTTCGCGTGAAAACAACATGGGGGAGGTTCAATGTTCAGTTTTTCCCAGTTCTGCAAATTATAAAGTTTGCTTCGTTGAAACTCAGCACCCGGCTCCTGTGAACAGCAACTGATATACAGTATAATTACAGCAAAGTATTTCAAAGCAGTTATCGCGCGCATCACTCAAGCAAAAATCGGATAACACTTCCATAAAGGTGTAACAGCCTCATCATGTCTGACTATGTATAACCATGAGAGCTTTTACAGTCTGTTTTAATAGTTTTTAAGGGAGTAGGCGAAACTTTGGGTTTTCGGTATAACTTAATGAAATATTCTGCTTCTGGGAACGAATTTCTTTGTCTTTGAGCAACAAACATGACGTGAAGTTATATTATCCAACATTTTCTGCATAATTTAATAACATCAATTTCATCCAAATTAGCCGTGTAGAACAAACAACTGTGGGGGCTGTTACCTCCGTCATGTGATGATTACAATATTGAAACAAATTCGTAGTTGTTAACGTGGGAGTGAAAAGTCTATAAACAGGTAGACATAGAATTCGCCGAATATTATATTCTTCTTATTCTTAGTAAACTTTGACAATACATCAATACCCACCCACATCCACATCCGAACCAGACAATGCGCCGTGCTACTGGCATCTGATGAAACAAGAAATACTTCCACAAATCTGATTTAAATTGATAAATCCAATGACATATGAATAATTGTCACACTTGGAAGAAAACACTGAACAACAATTCTATTTTAAATTTTCGACAGAGGGAATTCATTAAAATATTTACATGATACAAACAGCACATTGAAGTTTCGATACGCTTCTAAAAGCCACATATGATATTTAAGGTGATAATTATATAAGTTTTTCAATTTAGGCTAGTTGAAGGAGTAAAAATAAAAGAATCCTTGCACAATGAATTTAATTCTAGAGAAATTACTGCTGGAAGGTGTGGATTACACACCACACAATACAAGATTTGATTTAACCGAAAGCGATTACTGTTGTGTAATTAAACTGACACTAGCCATGTATTGATAAAACGGAACGGCAGCACGTTTTAATGAAAACCTGTATATAATTGTTTTCGATTGAAGGCATCCAAAGTCGAAATCAGATCATTACACAAGATGTAAATTATATCGTCGTTAAGGTGTGAAATTTAACGCCTACCTGGTAACGTAATGAGAAATTTCAGATATGTTCAGTTTTGCACCTTCGATGATAATATAAAATGCTGTCCATTGAATTTCACACATGTAGCTACAGTAATTAATTAAAATGCCAGTAAAAGACGCAGAAATTATTTGTGCCAGTAAATTTGTTTTCTAATAAATGTTCTCTGGAATAGTAAAGTCAGAGCATACTGAATGAGCTTAAGAGTGATGCTTTGATCCCCCATTCAAGGAATACACGTGTACGTGTCGACAACACTTCAAGAAACAAATGTTGAGCATGCTTTGAAGAGCGTTTATTAGTCATTGCTTGTAGCTGCCCTTGAAATAGCTACATGTTCACGAAAAATTCCTTTTCTATTTAATAGGATAAAACAAGGTAAACATGGATTTAATTAAAATACCTTCTGGGGAATAATTACGGATCGTGAAACAATATTGGAACAAAAACTAGCTCAGATATTGCTTTGCGTACATATAAACTGTGTCGTTTCGACAATTATTGATATTGTGCAGTAGTGACTTAATAAAGTTCTTCTCTTGGATGATGCAGTAAAAGCATACATTTTATCTGTCCTGAAACTAAACACTCAGACCTTGTTTTATGTTTTACTCATTACTTTTTTGAATATTAAACTGTTTCCAACTTATGTCTTTGTTGTAGATTGTAATCCCTATTTGTATTCAACATAGTAAAAGGTACATAAACTTGCAAATAAATGTCTTTGCCTAAAGCAAAATCGTTTTCCTATCGGATCGCCTAGAAATGTTTGACTGAACTTCTTTCTGTGCTTGTCATATCATGAATTGTGTGACTTAAGCTACCGAATTTCAGCTGAAACTTTGATTGCAAATTCCTATACCTATGTATTTACAAAATATCAGAAATATAGCCTGAATACCTGCATAAAATGTAAACCCATGAGTTTACACACTGTCAGACAAACTTATAAGTCAGACTAGGAGAAGCCAAACCAAAGGACGTTGTCTTTTTCATTACAGAGCCAGCAATGAAACTGACAGTTAGATAGACAGAAGAGGCAGTACTTATGCTTCAGTAGTGTAGCAGCAGAAAGTACAGAAAGTAAAAGGTTTGCATGACGCAAACGGGGAAACTCACGAATCGATATCATGAACTTGTCATCTTTTCCTTTGATCATGTCATAATCTTGTCGATGACATGCATCTGAGTGCAGTCGAGCTAAATTATTGATTTACGTAATGCCATCTGCACAGACTTATAAATACCTACATGTGATTTGTCTTTTTGGTCAATCAGCTGTGTTACAACATACCCCCAACATCCTTTTGCTTGGAGTACACTCAAACAGGACGTTTACTCTTTGTTGTGAAAGCATTTCCCATTTTTCTCTATTGGTATATCATAACTTGTTGATTAATTGTAGGATGAAAACGATGTAGATATACCTACCATATACCTAAACATACATCGCGATATGCAATTTAGTATTAAGACATGTATAATCTAAAGTGTCAGCATTAAATCGAAAAACTACGCTCGAGTACGAACACAAGATTTAGATGGGTTAAATATATTATATATATATATAATTATGTATACGTGTCTCGTATAATTTTGCAAGTGTGAATTTTCACGATTTGGGGATCAACCTAAAAAAACGATATCCATGCCAAAACGAAAACACTTTGAGTGTAATCATGCACTTATATCTATTATGTAAAATCTTAAACTGGCATCCCCAGGGATTCTGAATACACAATCCATCTTTTGGTTACTAACCATTGCTGTACATATTAACGATAAGTCAGTTTTTTATTGCATCCTAGTCAAGCTATCACTCATAGACTCATTCATCACGGTACAACAATAGAGACTTGGATAGACAGACGTTCAACTTATTTATCTTCTCCCAGCATCTTCCGACTCCAGAGCAGAAAGAATTTAGAGTCGACGAGCAAGCAGTAGGTTGGAGAGTCAAGAAATAGGAAAGCAACCAAAATGAAATGAAATGAAGAAACGATGTCTGGGTTTGGAATTACAGTTGCGTTTGAGTATTCAGTCTTGGTGTGCTTACACCTACCTGGTGATGGTGGTAATCTATATAGGAAAGCAGTTTGCAGTTTGTACCTACCTATGTACTATGTACCTACCTAGGCATATGTATACATACATACATATACTGAACCGATAAAAAGAGTCATACCAATTTTAAGTTTTATCAATTTTAAATAACTCCATGAAAAGAACAATTTATGCCTTATACACGATAAGGTTCGCATAAAACTTGTTTGATATATATAGGGATTATGAGTAGGTAGGTAGTTCTGGTTATTTTCCTTGTTGTAAACTTACTCCACTCGTTTAATCGATAATATATCGTTGATCGTTGATCAAAGTAAATTAGAACATGGGATATCTATATTGAAGGAGTTATGTTTGGTACTTTACAGTATCGCATTGATTACATGTTTTACCACGTCTACATCCACATCAACATTCCATTGTAATTGCATAAGGCTGTAGAGTACAGATGCATACTTGACTATTTGATTGTAAAGATATGCAAACTACTCCTACCCATAAGTTCACAAGTTTCCATACATGCACACCCTGACAAACGAACCGACTACACTACACTTACACTGTCTCTATCTTGATTGTCTGGGCATTCTTATCGACACAGGAAAAGAAGTGATTTTTGGTATACGGTTGAAATTGATTTTTTGTACACATAAAATAAAGTTATGAAGTGATGCATTAATACGATGTGTGGAGTCAGAGAGACTAGCTTGAGACAGTCCGAAAGGATCGGACAAGAAAGACAAGTCCGGAATAGAAGTGGATGAAAAGAATGGCAGGTCGTGACCTCGTGACGTTGAAGTGATTAAAACCAAGTCTTTCTAGTGAAAAATATTTTGGTTGCTTAAAACTTTCATGTGCAGGCCAGGCCAGGCCAGAGAAGGACTAGGACTCAAGTTGATTTTAGTACGTTCTACGACTTAGACTACGGCAACGACTCAGTTCGTTACTGCCAGCGAGCAATAAGAGGGAAGAGCGAGTGTAAGAGAAATGGATTGCTGCAATCTCTGTAGAATTGTTGAAAGGGCATTGAAGAGAAACAAAGGCAATCGCCACAATAGTGGCAAGAAACCATGCACGAGTTCCTTCGTCTACACCGTCGAATGTTTTTATTTTATTCTTTTTTCTTCAATTTTGATCCTTTTTTTGGTTGAAAAAGAGCGAAAGTGATATTACTGTCTCAATGAGAATACGTTGTGATGGTGCCTTTCAGTGCCTTCCTCGCATCTTTGACTTCTCTTCCCTTCTCCCACCATCTGCCTGTCTGTACAGAAGAAGTGTCTGTACGCCTGTTTGCTCCTTCGTTTGCAGTTTGCACTTTGCAGTCTGCATGTATATATTTGTATTTTATTTCGGAGGGATTGGAAATGTACACAAAAGTGTCCAACATCAAAAATCATCATCCCTCCTACATTGAGAAGGAGAATTGAGATTCATTTGTTATACCTTCTCCCATGAAAATCTCCATTGCTATGGTTATCGTCGTGTGGTAGAATGCATTTCTTGTGTTTACAGTGAGGCAGGTACATATCGACTTAAATGTTCACAATTTTATTGTAATTCTTGCTGATGGCATCAAAGCTCGTCCAATCATACTAACCCCAAGTATCCAACTTTATATCCCAGTATAGGTAGATTGCAGACTGTACTGCTGTAGCAGATGACTTGACTCTCCTTGCCTTCCTATTCGATTTGCTCCAAATCCTACTGCAGGTCCCACTCGAATATATTAACTACATTATGCACAGTGGTTGCAATGCACACAGGTGTTGACTGAATAGAACTGAACCACACGCTCTTGTACAATTTCCAACTTCCAACCGTGCAAAAGTACGTTCAAACAAGTCACATCGACAGACATTTAACCAATTCCAATCCTATCTCAAAATGGGTTGAAAATAGAATAGATGTTTTGCTTCAAAAACCATACTCCATCTCGCTACATATTTTCATGTATGAACTTCCATGGTAATATATTTTTACACACTGAATTTGACTGGGATACATGATACATTACCATGCAATTATAATATAGCGTCTTTTAATTTGCACCTGCAAAAATGCATAACTACAAGTGTTACGTAAAATCTATTTTTCTTAATTTTGAGCATTAAAAATACTTGGTACAATTATAGGCTGCAGTAATATATTCTGAAAAGGAAAAAGGTTCCTCGAGTTTAAACCAAGAGGTATATCACGTTTCTATATAACTACTCTTATAAGAAATGTTATTATACAAGTAATTAGAAGGTAATTAGAAGGGGCTGTGAAATTTACAGGATTTAATTAAGTGGTATATGTACTGTATCGAGCAATGTAAAGATACCACGTAATACATCGTTAGTACCTGGAGACTAAATTACTAGGTACTATATGTATCTAGATATTTATGTATACAACTAGTTATGCACTACACAGTGCAATTGATTTGAAGCAGATTTTTGCGACAGAATTGAAATTGGTAGGGTGCTCTCGGTCTGTGTAGGTAAATGAAATCGATTTTAGCCTTTATCACTAGCCTTTTGCAATATGTGGGAAAACAATATCCGTGTTTTTGTAGTAGAAAGCTTTTTGTGAGAAATGAGGTACAAGAATAAAAGTGTAAGTGCTGAGGAATCTGGAACACATTGATACAGTATAGTCTTGTGTAAGTGCTAGTGTTGAATGCACCAAAGGTTGAAATTGAAAAGGAAGAAAATTCTAACAGCTTTCGTAAAATGCACTTGGAAAGTAGTGCAGAGATGGACTGACTGTGATGCATAAGGTAGAGGAGAAGTCCCTAATGTATAGAGCTTGTGGACTCCAAGTATTTTTCGCTTTTACGTGCAAAAACTTCAAAAGGAGCCAGAAGAAGCTCGTGTTATAAATTATACACAAGTTGAAAGAAAAAGAATGTTTACGAATTTAGGTATTTCGAAAATACATATTCTCGCATTCCTCCGCACTTACTTGTGATTTGCACATGGCTTATTAGATTTCCTCTACAGAGATTTGTTTGGAATACACATAGACAGCCTGTTTTATTTGATTTGCGCTCATCTGTACGCTGTCTCATTGCCTCACCTTACGCATGAACTGGGATATAAAGTATACTTAGAGAATAGAGGATAAGCTACTGTAGCTCCTCGTCACGTTTCTTTAGAGTCAAGTCAACAACAGCCTTTGTGGCCCATGGTACGCTTCAGCACCTTGTGGTTCCGTATCACCCACAGTCAAACACAATGAGCATCTTTTCAATTCTTTTCTCTCCAGTGATGCTTATACATCTTAGTAAATACCTACCTGCGGTACATGGATTTTTGCTCGTGCACCTTCCTTACAAAAAATTATATATACCTCTTGGTATACAAGCCAGGGATATACATAGGATAGGATTCCCCATGGACATACTCATGACCATGACTCATTCCTAGATATGCTTGGATGTTTCCTTCCATGCCCACTAGCCAGATGCTACTGATAGCTTTGACACTCTCCCTGCTCACAATCCTGTAACTCATACACACATCTTTCAATTAATTTCGATTCCTTTCAATTCCTCTTCTTTCATCCGCATGCTAATTGTTGGAATCGAAACAAATTATTTTATTTGCTTACTATGAATATGCTGTAAGCATCGTAAGTTCTGGGTCCAGCTAGAGAAATTATAGTCGCCTTGTATATCATTTTATTCTTATTTTAGCAGATATAATAAATTATTGCTGCTACACATAGTATCATTCAACGTGAGTGGATTGAGTATAGTAAGTAACAATCAGAGCTGAAAATACAAGAGTGTATCTTCAACTAGAACGATGAAATGTATTTTGAAGACTATCTGCAAACACGTGCTGCAGAAAATCGCGCTACGTACAGAATAAGAAGCCTAAATTGAACGATATTTGGTAAAATTAAAAACACGATGAAAATTGAGTTGATTTAGATTTTATTGTGCAGCAGCTCATCCAAGGTTCGAAATCGAAACTGAGTTGAATGGATCGACTAATCTGAGTCTATCTTCAAACTGATCATCGAACCATAAAATGGCTGGGATGAAAACAAAAATTTCAATGGCAACCTAAATTTATTAAATTTCAATTTAGACGGATTATCACGAGAGACTATTTTACAGGTAAATATAAAATACATCTAATTGGTGCAACGTGCTGTACTTGGTCAAAGTAATATTGTGAATTTTACTGAAAAGGAATAAACAATAAACGCTGTTTCAAATTCCAAAGAGAATCATTTAATCCTGGAAGAACGGTATTTTAATTTAGGCGTCTTTCATTTCAATGGCTATCCTGTTTGGCAAAGCAAATCGAGGGCCTGAATATTAAAATTTCCGTTCCAATAGTTTTACTGTAAGTACATTTAATTATAACCAGATTTAAAGATGTACAGCATGTTGGTCGTAAGGTATACTGCTCTTCAACGAGAGAGAGCGTTGGCTATTGTATGCTATAAACTATAAATAATTTCAAATGTGATTAATTTTTCACGTGGGATTGGGCGTTGAATCACACCCACGCCACGTCACGTTCCGGTCTTCAGTATTAAATTGCATGGAAAACTTTTGCAGCACTAGAATACCCGCTCACGTTTCGGACCGCTCTTGTCATTCTTCTTTAAAAGTTAATACTAATTTCCCTTTCCACGAAGGGAAATAGTTTTCAATCAAATTAAAGGATGTTTACTTCATTTTTTCATCAGACTTAGCTATCCACGTGCATACTTGCTTGCACAAAGTTTTAAACACAATTTTAAGTTAGAACTAAAGCGATACTAAACTAGACTACCTACCTAGGTAGGTCTAAACTTTAAAACACTTGGTATTCCTTTAGTTCAATCTTTAGCACTGTCCTTCTAGTCTTAACTTGTGGAATCTACAGAAGGGTCTTTATTTAAAGAAATTAACTTTAGCAATCCAGTCGGTTTTCACGTGCAACACATTGTGTAATTATTGGAGTATTCTTCAGCTATTTGTTTTTCAGGCCTGAGTGCACAGTACTGGATCTACTATAATACCAGCAGTGATAATGAAACAGAACCTGCAGTACTAGTTGTTTCCAACATGCCGTTAAGCTGCATTGAAAATAAATCTCATTGAGATTTACGTTAATCTACCTTCTCTCTCTTTACGTTCTTTTTAAATTCCTCCTTAAGCAGCTTCTATGTAGGTAGTAATTGAAGACTTAATATCTGTCATTTTGTTTCGTTTTTTTTTTATTAAAAGCAAAGCAATGCCTTGCACACGTAGATACTAAGAACTGATTCTACTTCAAAAAAAATTGAACTGTCTCGTATTTTCTCCTGGACCATGTCATTAAGCAAACGGATACATGTATACCTTTATACGTGAATACAATAGGGAAAAAAATTAAGTTCTAGTTCAAGTTTCTAGGTAGTTAAAGTTGTTTATTTATTTTTGATAAAATGATCCCTTAGCTAGAAGCTATACCTTGCTCAGTTTCGTAAACAGGAATCCATTCCAAGTATTATTTAAGTAGGATGAAAAAAGTTGTCATTCAATTAGCACGCATGTTATACACGTAATGTGTGCGAATACGGTGAGTGACATACTGCAAAATGTTTCAAACATCTACGGTAAATGCCTGTTCCGTTTGTTTCGGTTGAGCATAGTTTGTCCTAGACACAATATTCAGGAGACTCACAAGACTTTTGAAGAAAAATGCATCATTGATGTCTCTCAGAAGGCTCGGCTCATGTATTATGTATTCGCCGCCATATCAAATGCCATATTGTATAACACCGGTAATATAATTAAATGTTTGTAATATCTGTATACAGGGAACAGGAGAGAGAAAATCGAAAACTCTTTCCTCGAAGTTTGAAGGCAATGCATGGTAACTGGTAACTCATTAAAGTGTAAGCAGACGGTATAGGATAACCTGGGCTTTAATTTCCGGAATCATTTTACGAAAGCTATCTCTCTGAAACAAGCATTTTTGAATTACAAGTATAAAGCATTGATTTAATTCAAACTCCCACATATGCAAAAGGAGATAGGAATCAGGTCTGACAATACAAATGTCCCTACTCCACTGTGTACACACGTCAGGAAAATAATTAGTTCTGAGAACAGTAAAAGCAACAGTCTGTAATTTCGAGGAAAATTTAATGAGACAATACAAATACTCCATGGTTTTCCAGCACTTGAATAAACAATGTCTACTGAACGAAGACGCCGCTCACTATACAGGGGTCAGCATAATACCCGCTGGAGCAGTTCTGTAACGTCAAAGTCTTTGTTCAGGACTTTCGGCTAGTAATGAATGTAACCCCTGGAGTATCAATCCCAGTGCGAAAGAACGGGCACGCACATGCCCATACATCTTCTATCTAAGCAAGAGTATAAAAATGCCAGTTTAAAAAAGATACAATATATGAAAACGTGACAACAATATTTTCCCAATAAAAGCTTGGATGATTGTACTAATAATATTCGTGACACGGCCTGCGAAACTTTGCACGTATCTGTACTGCGAGCATTTGTAACTTCAAATTATTTTGCCTTTTTCGACGAAAAAAGCACTTTAGAATCAACGTACTGCTCTCGCAGGATAGGAGAAAGAGAGCCTTGCTACGGACTACGCTATATAGTTTCTGAGACTCAGTATATTAGTCATAGTAATGCAGTAGTGCAGCACTAAGTTCAAGCGAGGAATACCTACATTAAGTACGCTGATATACTGTATAAAGGTGTTTCAAAATGCACAGGAAGCAGCTTGAAGATTGCAAGGCAATAGAAATAGCAATGGCACTAGCAATGGTAATGGCAATACCCATATTAACAATCTGTCAGAATTAATTTGCGATAAGTATGATACTCCTAGTTAAGTTACGAGCTCAATGAAAATCTGATAAGCTCAACTTAGTTTAGATAAAGACAATTGCATCACACTAAAGGGTTTTGCCTCCTTGTACCCACTATCTGATGGAAATTAAGACTAAAGTAATAAAATAAAGGTAATCATTTCATTCAATTAATTTCTGTACGATTGTCCAATTTGCTACTAAATGCATAGCAGCATAACTTTCCTCCAACCCAAGTCAAGTTAGTGCATGTAATCACCTGCAATGCAACTGCTAATATTCAAGGCTTTGACGTCTGTCTTGTTCTTGTCTTACAAATTAAAATGGTTAATTCTACGCTTTGGTAATGCTGAGTGTAGACATGAGTAGGAAAGCTCTTGCTCATAAGTCGGTATTACTATTGCTGTTGGTTTTGCCACTATGATTATAGCTATTGCTGCTGGTGTGAAGCGTTTAATTGATGATGGCTGTGATTGCTTGTGTGTTGCTTATGATTATGATACCGCTATGCCTTCATTATGGACTAGGGTTTTCTACTAAGTACAACAATGACCATGTGGGCCGTGAGTTCCATTGACAGAGTAGAATGAAATCGACTTGATACACAGAAACACTGAAGCTCACCAACACTAAGCAAGTTTTTTTTCAGGGTTCTAGATGACTACAGAATGAACTAATTATATTCGATGACTATACCCACATCCACATCGCATGGTGATCTCTATGTGCTCCAACACAAGTAGATTCGTGTTTAGTTGCTAATACTTGAGGGTGATTCAAAAGCAACATCATTGATGTGAGTTTCAAATGGAAATTAGAATAATAATTATTATTCGGAATATTAAAAGAACATGTGATACGATTCAACATGTTGAGGTGAGTAGGATACACATATACTTAGTAGGAGCAGTAGCATACCAATACCGCTTGGCTTGACTGAACGGACAACAACATGAATGCTAATACAAACGAAGGATTGAGAGAATGAAAGGAAGAAAGAAGGAAGGAATACATAAGTGACTGAATGAAAGAATAGTTAAATATGAGAGAAAATGAATGAAACTACAACGTGAGTAATGTTCTATGCCTTTTCAAGACATTAACTTGTGTGCATGTAGTAACCTTCAAAGAAGTTCTGAACCTTTAAAAGAGCCAAAGCAAAATGAGTTATTTTTTCTATTTTGGAGCTGGTATGAGAATAAACATGACCATGCAAACTTGAATGGAAAGGAAATCGTAACCCGTAAGTAGTGGATATAGCATTGTAGTCCATTGTACCTAATTATATAACATTCGATAATATTGTGAGAAAAATGAATTTAAATAATATTCCTGCAGCAGCTGATTACACTGGTTTCCTATTCCTTCACTCCTTCGGAAATGCATATTATGCCTAAAATGGGAACTACAGTTTGACGTGTATAACGATATCAATATACGATCACTGCACAATCGAAAAGCGTGTTACCTAACCCAAGTGAATAAATTAAGCCGTTTCGTTTCCTCGTGCCTTTAGCTTCTACCCACACCAAATAATTATGAATATTTGGCCTAAATCCAGACTTGAGGCATACAGTAGTGCAAAGGTAATTTACGACAGACTACTGAATCTAATTTTTTCTTACAAATGTTCTCGTAGGTCATTACAATCTCGTATCCTTAGCTTGAGCAGCATGTGCATTGTCCACTAAATACCTCATTGAATGTCAGCCGGCATATTTTAAACGAAAACGAGAACGACTGTCATTTTTGTAAGCGCTATTTAAGCCAAGATCGGGCAAAGTTCTACTACGCTAATAAACTCAGGTTTCAACTCACTCGTCTCTCCTCCATTGCCGACTAATTGATACACCTGGACAGTACAGAAGTACACTTCACTTCATTCCTTTGTGCTTCACCTTTATCAATTTCATTCCTAAGCTTCAGTTACTGTAGACCTTCCTACACCTGACATTTTTTGCTCCATATTTGCTTTCAAAGTAACAGTCAGAGTAACGGTAGCATTAAAATTAACAATAATATTAATATTATACAATGAGTGTAAGCAAGCCAGATATGGTTGCGTACATATCGTCATACAGATGCGTGCATTGTATGTGAAGGTACAAAGGAAAAAAGTGCAACTACACAGTCTTAATTGCGGTTCTTGGAATGAAGCCTGCCTGACCAACAGCGGCACAGTCAATACAATTCATGTATAACTGAAAGGGAAACATAAAGAAACTGACAGCAAGTACCTGGTTCATTGCATTATTCACGACAACAATGAATAAAAAATCATAATAACACATGTTTGCATTATTATGTAGTGGACGTAGCGCAGCGTGCACAAAAAATGCATTTGTTATGCTAACACTGCCAACTTTTCTTATGCGTCAGTTAGAGTAGTTACGTGACGTGTGGCAGCTAAGAGTTCTGCAGTATTCTTGCAACGTATTGACTTGCTTTGGCGAGCTCTTGTTCTAGTTCTAGTGTCAGGTGAGTGTGTTAAAGGTAGTCGTAGATGCATTTTTACATCGGTGCACGGATAAACTTGGGAATAGAAATGTGTTGATGTGCGAGATGTGACTTGGTACTCTATGGAAATTCTACGAAGGCAGGAACACGAAGGTAGTAAAGAGTGAAGCGTGAATGTCAGAAGCCTTGCTTGTGTGCATTGTGAATTAGTAATTGCGGATTAGCCGACACTGTATTACACGACAATGCTCAAGAATGCACTATAGATCAACACCTCTTATGTGATGATACAAAATCGACATAATAAAATCAACTTGATCTCGCAGTGAAATATTTCATGACTGATTTTCAATTGAAATATATACGCTTCTTGTTCAGTCATAAAAACTCTGTCTTATGCTCAGCCATTCATAGGTTTAGATTTGAGGTTAGCGTAAAAGTAAGCACCAAGATAGAAGTAGGTATTAAAGTGATGACGATGACTGAATGTGTATACAGACGCGAATAAAAAAGTAACATTGATCTGATAGCTTGAGAATGAAAAAAAAAACTAGAGGACCAAACGGTGCATTTTTATTTCTTATTTATGTACACGGACATATGTACCTACCTACTTTAGTTATCTGTGCTCGAGAATGAATACCTGAATTGTCGTGTGTACTATTATGAAAGTATATAATACGTTGCATCATATCACGATCATGATCACATCATATCATATCGGCGTATCGTATGACTTGAATTATATTGCATTGCATTGGATTGCATAGCATGTGCAACTGAACTCTTACTCATAGTCATTGATAAGTTTACGTGACAATAATTGAACGGAAGTTTTGCCTCCCCTCCGTCTCCTTCTATCCAACGTTCCATTATCACGATCAGAATCAATTCAATTTATTCAATTAGTTTTGTACAAATGTTTGAGAAAGGCTCAAAGCTTGTCACCAATTCTTTTCATGGATGACCCTCAATAAAATCATTACTTTAATTTCATATCGCACTTTTTAACGGATCCTTTCAACAACAATAATATTTCAACTGCAAGCAAATCCAACTGTAACTCACACTTCCATCCGAGTCCAACAATAGTAACGTTTTACTCTCCATACATATTACGCATTGAATTGTACGAACCTTGTGACAAATGGTTTATTGACAGCGATTCCTTGGACAAATGTCACCCTTTATAGTCATCAGCTTCACAGTTTTACACTCAAACAATTCAGTATTTACAGAGTGATTTACACTACTACATTTGATTTCTTCCATACTTCAATAACAGGAAGAATGGAATTGATTTTTTTGTCATTTGGCAGTTAACTAGGAACTCAGCCGTGTTTAGTAGGTACTCTGGCCCTGCTTTAAGAAAAGGAAGAACTTACATAAAGGTTCATACGAGAGCAGTGGGTAGGAAGGAAGACTTATTTAATTGGCGATTCTAATCGATACTTTGACAAAGAAATGAAAACACAAGTTTAATGCGCTATCGATACGGTACGACGAGATGCGACGCTGGAGCTTTTCTTCCCTTTCTAAGACTGTAATTCATGTCATGAATATATAAATAGACCTTCATACTGGCATAGGTATATAAGTAGAGGTAGAACGTTTCTAATTCGTAAATGGATCAATACTACAGCATAGAAATATACAGATACATACTTAGGTATGCATATTGATTCATATTCCCGGTACGGTACTACCGAACTTTAAAAGAATTTAAGACGTTGCTAAGAAAAAAGAGCATGTTGGTTCTGTACTAATGCATATTGATTCTGATTACCGAATCCTAAAGTGACTTCGACTCGAACATTTTACCCAAATGAACGAAAGTGATAGTGCATTTTATTCAGGTTTCACATCTGAGAAAAATGAGATCTAAAAAAATAGTGCCAATACCAACTACACTTACAGCGTCGAACTTAAAAAATGTGCTAATAAAAAGTGACTTTGTATATTACAGTAATACTTATAGAGATATGGAGATAGGAACGCAGATCATTTCTGCTCGTTGCTGCTACTATAACCGTGCTGATAATGATATTAAGTTATTATCATTCCTACCTCGTGGATGCGTCAAACTATGAAGCCCAAAAAACGACAAAATCTTACGCAGATAAAATGCTCAGTTTATGACTGTGAGTCTAAAATGTATTTCGTTATGCTATTTATTCCACGTTTACTCACAAAGATTTCATGATTGGTGTAACAATGGGGCAAAATTTGCAAAAATTTGCAAACCATATAAATCTAAAAGGAGATGGATAGTATACCTCTATGTAGATATGTAGGTAGGTACATGCAATCCAGTCCAATCCAAATCCAAATTCAAGACAAATAGTCACATTATATACATACATAATAGACGACTATCATTCCATATTTGCAGATTACATCCCGACCCATGGAGTTGTGACTGATTTTGTAAATGTATGTATTCCTACTAGCTTTTCTATGTATAGCCAGACTCAATTCAGCTCAGCTTAACTCAACTCACCAATACAATTCATGTCAACGTCTTCAAAGTGTGGCGAATTCCATTTAAATGCTCAGATAGGTTTTGAATAGAAAAATACAGTTTGGCACAAAGGAAGAAACAAGAAAAAAGTGCAAGAAGGGGAAAACTTTCAGTGTTCAAATAACAACGGAAATAGTAGTCAGGGTTTACGGGAGAAAGGTGTTGGAGTAACTGTTGGCCAATGAAATGTGGCTATAGCTATAGTTATAGATAAGCAAGCCAGAACGAAGCAGGACGAAGACAATGTAGGATACAATGTACCGATACAACCATGTTGTAGGAGTAAATATCTTTGCGATAGTTTAGGTGCATCGGAAATTTTGTACAACTTTGTCGTACGTCACTGACATTTACATACATCGTCAAAATCACCACGACTACTCAAACTCAACTACCTTCAACGACACGATTCCTGGAATGCTACAAAATTAAAAAAAATGGTTGGTTCACACTCCAACAAACTTGCAAAGAAAAATCCTGAGCACAAGGAAGCTGTCAAACTGCAAAACTTCGGAAATTACGACAAATGCTTTCGTGAGCATGATTTCAACTGTTCATCAAAAGCAAATATCCGATAGGCAATAACACCGTAGTGCAGTCTGTCAGAGTTGAGTTGTGTTTTCCTCAAACGGAAAGATGTACGAATGTACATTTTTCTCAAACTGCCTATAATAGTCCATTTCAAAATTAAAAAGTACCTAGCATGCTACCATTTCGTAAAAGAATGTAGGAGCTCGAAAATCTATTCATTAGGAAACTGTATATTTTCAATTTTCATCCACTCAACTACATTGTGCATTTGCTCCAAGGTCTATTTGCTCAAAAATTTGCCACCCTTGCAACTGCATCATTCTTTTCGATCGAATAATGGAAATCAGAATTGAGAAAAGTGCATTGAAGGAAATTTTGGTTGCAGTACACGAATTGAAATAGGTGGAGGTAGAAATTTTATCTCAAAAATGGAACGTGGGTTGTAGAAATTCGTCTTGCAGATTTCCCAACACACCTGTAGTACATTCGATTAGCATAAAATTGCTTCTGCACCGGTCTTATGTGCATTTCGCTCCTCACGTTCTTCCTTGGAATACTCTTGTTCACATATAAATTGGAAGTGTTAATGGGGCACAAGTCCTCAACGCACATACGTACATACATAACTATACTTACATGGAGTACAGACAAAAGTAAGAACGCTTACCAATAAAGGATTCATCTTATAGAATTTAGATTTCCGTGAGACGACTTGAAAAAGATAAAAAACTAAGAACAGGAGAGAGAAATGATTTGGTTTTAATTAGAAAAGCACAGCACCACAGAAGAGAAGTAATATATTTTTAGGAAGATTCCATCACAGTCAATTCAAAAGGTATTGTATTTTCTCATGTCGGTAGTTTGCAAGATTGAATTCTAATTCACTAAATCTGGAGATTGAATCTTGAATCACAGTAAATGACAAGAGACCTCCTGACAGACCTTTACGAAGAGCGTACGAGGACGGTAAATTTAATTATTTTTGTCAATTCAGAAAACCGAAACAGAACTTGCGAGTTCTTGATAATTGCATTGGATTCCAGTTCAATACATTTGTACGATGTATAAGTGATATATATATTGATTCAAATTGTAGAACGAGTCCTTTTTCTTGAATTCGAAGGAAGCTGAGAAGAAATACTTGGAACTAGTAGCTCACTTGAAGAATGACAAACGTTGAATGATTTGAGACTTAACTTTCTTGATCCTATCAGAGAGAAATATCAGAACTCAGTGGTATTTTTGTATTCTTGCATTTTGTAGTAGTTAGCAGTTAGCAAAGTTCTTGTCTTGGGTTTGCATGTGGTAGGATATGAAGGAGCTGTTATTGTAATGGTAGCTGGGATAAAAAGGGTACCTTAAATAAAACTGGTATATATATAGATAGGTATATAGAATACACAGGTAAGGATAAGGATTGTGAAGATTGACTCCAGGAGGGAGGTAGTTAGTGTCAAACCAATTGAGTGCAACCAGGGGAACAAGAGTGAATTCAGATACCAATACTATGCCTCTGACTCTATGTATCTCTGTGTGTAAAATCAAGTCAAGTCAAGTCAAGTAATGCTCAGCATGTACCTTTAGATTTTGGCGTTACGAGCACTACAGATAGTCAAGATTCTGGCAGTATATGCTTGCAAATGAAAATGAATTCAATTGGATTCAATACAAACCTCCACTCAAGGGATAGGTAATACGAAGGTGTGTAATTTGTATGTGGATATATGGAGGTACGTCGTTTGACGTTTTCTGCTAGCCTGCATGTACTGACAGCTGCTCCAATCAATTTTAACTTGGATACACTTGGGACTGAGCTCTGAAACGTTTAACTAATACGCCAAACCGTTCTATAAAGGGATCAAAGCAAAGCCAAGAACAAGAACACACACACAGAATAACGTTGGTAAACGAAACGAGAGTGAAAATACATTCTATGGGGGTATCTACCCTCATCCCCATCTGTTGTTAGTGCTATTACTACTACTATTGCTCTTGCCTTTGCTTTTGCTTTTGCATTGGCTCTTGCTCCTACAGTGCAAACCGTACAGGTAGGTATTCCTAATCTATTCTGTAAGCGTGTACTTGAGCAAGTACAATGAAAACTGCCTTAACCCCATACCAAACCAAACGAACATAGCAGCATCATACAATATCCTTCTCAGCAAGTGCGAGGCAAGCAAACCCAGGTTAGAAATTAAATCGCTTCAGCCAAATAATTTCCCATAATCTGTATTTTACAGTTTTGCATTTGTAGGGAAAGGATATGGTTTTATAGACAAGGAGAATCAACACAGTGCATCTACAACTACAACTACATATATAAATGCAACCTACGGGTATGGCACATCAGCAATCTGAATCAGCACTTTTTTTTCACTCTTGCCAAGTTTTTCATCCGAATTGCAATCTGCACTCCACTGTACTAATGCAAAGAAAAGCAGAGTTTGCATGTGTAATGATGATCGTAATGTTGATGATGATTTGCATGTATGTACCTATACGTATTTATAGAACTGCATGGGTAGTCCCATCATTGTATCTAGCCATCTTTGAATTCCATCCATGATGATGCTACGAAATGTATACATTCCTACATGCATTCAGTCTACGTCTTTTGAAAATGATCTATATTCTACTCATCAGTCACTAGTCACTAGTGAGTGCAGTGCAAACCAGTGCACATCCCCAACCCGAATTGATCTCTACTTGCAATTTACTTTAAAAAGAGATCAAGATGCAATGGATGGAAGGGGAAACTACGTTCTTATCATCATTTTGACTAATCCTGGTGCTGGCATTGGGTTGTCTAAACAGAAGCAAACGAAACTAAACGACATGCTTTCAAATGAAATGCAACAGAGTCTCAAGCAGAGCACATACAAGTGTTGGCGTACACTTTGGTTTCGTTCAGCGAATGAAACCAGAAACCATTGCGGGGCTTTGTATTCCTTCTTTCAATCCAATAAAGCAATCCAATCCAATCCGATCCAATACAAGACGATCCAATGCTATGCAATGCAATGGAATTGAATGGGAGTTGAAAAACCTCAAAGCTCCAAATCGGGACAGATTGCACTTAAAAATCAAATGGCTGTTTGGTGTTGCTTGCACATTTTATTATTCTAATTCAGATTCAACTTAAATAGGATAAATAGGAATTATCTCGAGAGTAATGATGAGGTGGTGTAGTTTTATCTGTATTATCTGCATAGCACCAACACCAACGACAACAACCTGAATCAACACCAAGCGAATCATCAAATCATCTAGACCAACTTTATGTGAAATTTTAAATGCCCCTTTTTAAATTCTCACTCACGTTGTAACTTGTAAATCTACACCAAAACGTCTCACCTGCGATTTGGAAGTTGTAGTTGTAGTGTGTATGAATCTATACCTGAAGGTGCATAGCGGTAGCGTTAGTGATGCATGTAGAGAGAGCACAGTCTTCCATGGAGTATTGTTGTGAGTGTATTATTGTTATTGTTGCTGCATAGGTACATACACACACATAGTTTGTTTGTAGGACGATTAAATCGGCATTTACCATATTTTATTTATCATAATTTTAGGGTAGGGTTATAATATAGTAATAGATACACACAATAATCAGTACCTACGTCCCTATTTAGGTGTGTATCTGTATCGCTGTTTGAATCAGCATCCAACGTCAGTAGTGCATGGTCATAACTTTTTCTGGTTCTGTAGTGGTAATTCCTCTCGCTGGTTATGTTTCTGTTTCTGTATACAGATACTCTGCACAATGTAGTTGACTTTTGGTTCGTCAATAATTTCTTACGATTCCACTGTAGGTACCAATTTATCGCTTCAATTTTTTATGAACTGTAAAAAGTCTCCATCTAAGTACCTACGTATATTGTGGATTAGGTACATATCGATTACTAATCATTTGAATACTAGAGCATGCTGTATGTAGGATATTTATAAAACATTACTGCAACTAACGAAATAATTACGATTGTGAAGATTCGTGATGCAAGAGTGCAAAGGAAATTTGCATAAAATTAAATCAGACAATCAGATTCTCAATTTTTTACTTTACTCTTGATTTCATTGCAGTCATAACCGTGATGTTAAGTTGGCTTAAGTCACTTAAGTGCACAGTGAAATGCTCACTAATCCTGATATGTACCCTGCATATGAATTAGGACTCGGACTAGGATCAAGAATAATTACAATTACCCTTTGAAGATTTACCTACGAAGTACAAAGTATACAAATACTTGGATGGGTACATACTAATTTCTCAGTCAGAGTGAAACGTGAACCCATTTAAAAGTTATGAGAATCGAAGCAGTTAATTTTTATATCTTGTAAGTTGTACTCCATAATGCAACCATAAAGTCACAATAATCCTCATTACTTTATCATACTCCACTTTACAATCTCGTTCATCTATTTTAGGTACAAATTTATATGGTCTTATCTTTTGCATTAGATATTTTATTATTTGTCAGAATTACGAAACCGAAACAGAACCATAACAATAAATTGTTATCAGATTACTGACTAAATACCAACAGCAGCAGGAGCAAAAGCAGCAGTAATAGTTAAAGTAATAGCAACATCAACTCAACTACTCATTCGTTAATGAGTAGATGGATACTCGGCGAAGAAATTAACGTGGAAGGTAGACATGAACAAGGATTTACGTGGGATTCAGGCTTATTTATCTCTAATCTTATTAAAGTACGTGCATCTGTCGGTAATATAATTAGTATGCGAGTAGATATATAGAGTCAACTCGCAAACAATCATTTATATGGAAGGGTCTATATAATCCAATAATTATTGCCTGATGCCCCTAAGTTCAAGCGAAATCATAATTTGTACCATTTAGTTTTGGTTTAGTTGAGAACGGTAGCAGTGGAGTCGTAGTTGTACTGTAAGAGGTAACTAGAAGCATGGACAGGTAATTACAAGTAGGTAATATATTTCGATGGACATGTGGAATAAAGTAGTCAAAGGGAGCAAGCAATCAATAATTGGTTTATAACTCTTTTCAAATTGCAAACTTGGAGCACACAGGAATGACTGACTTCAGGATTAAAGTATTGACAAGTCTCAAGTTTGTCAGGTAATGTTGAAAAATGGGAAAGAAAATGCTCAAGCCTCAAGGAGTTTATAGTAAACGTTCGCGCTCCACGCCTACACATATATCAGCATCAACTATCAGCGTCAGCACCAGATCGTTGATCATTAGATAAGACTGTTAACATGTACCTTCATATTTTGTAATGATATGTAGACGCCGGATAAATATCCTGGGATAGGTGAGTAATGTGGTGTGTTAGATATGCACCTTACCTAAGCACCTCGACTCTTAAGTACACCTCCCAAGTACACAAGAACCAGAAGTCAACAATTACGTCTTCTATTTTGTTTTAACATCACGTAATTCCGATGCGATTCCAAGTGATGTGATGTGATGCGATGCGATACGATATGTGTGTATCAATTATTTATATTAGCAATCGTAATTGCATCCCTTCGTGGTAATTGTTCTGGTTTCAAGTAAATGTTGGGGTTGAGGTAAGTCTAACGATAAGTCTCGTTCATTTGTCCTTTGGTTAATGAGGGGAAATATGTTGGGACTTTTATTGGCATCTTTGCAATTATTATTGCAATGAGTCAGACACCAAAGTGAAGTTAATTTCCACAGCTATTTGCCTGTTTTATAACAAGAAAAAAATTATTAGTATTTCCTTTTGTTCGTGTCAATCGCAGACATTCTCTCCCAGTTCCTATGTATCAAGCCAGACATACATGTATCTATCCCTTTATAATAGGATAGTTCAGCCATTGCGACTGCGACGATTATAGTTTTTGTAGTTTCATTTTTACTTTGTACGACCACGACGCTTCTACTAATCGCTCCTACTACGAGAAACGATGCGTCGGGGACACATCCATAAGTGCTAGTGCTATCATAACTATTTACCTAGGAATGTGTGCAAAAATAAAAACTCGTAGTACAAACTGAAACTGATAGGAATGGAAGGCATATGGATCGTATAGATATATATACAATGGAAGCCAAAGTTCCATGTTGAGGTATTTACAATACAAATATACCTACACCGTAGGTATTTGCACGTGCAATGAGCTCCT
Organism: Ptenothrix huangshanensis; assembly: GCA_036851915.1. NCBI lineage: Eukaryota > Metazoa > Arthropoda > Collembola > Symphypleona > Dicyrtomidae > Ptenothrix > Ptenothrix huangshanensis. The sequence goes on along the minus strand of JAAXYX010000261.1, from coordinate 13,084 downwards.
CAATTTAACTTTTATGTTTTGAGGTTTTGAGCGATTACAAAAGTCAAAAGTGGTGGTGAGAGAAAATGCGAGGCATCCACCATGACAGCCACAATGATGAATGATAAATGGGATCTGAGAGTTGACTGCATACCTCCACAGCTTAGGATATAGTACAGTCATTCCATCCCATGCCATTCTCATGTAGATGACAAATGGAGAAAATTACCCACCAAATATCAACTTCATGTCACTGCACCTTGTACTAGAGGAGGGAATTTGCTTCTTGTAATCTGTATGTACTTGGTTATTTATTTGGCTTTGGGGAAATTAAGGGCACGCTGAACATGGACAAGGTTCACTCGGAGAATTATTCATTCCTTAGTGTTGCGTCCGTCTCGGTATCTCATCCATTTTGACTGTGACTTTGAAATAAAACTGTCCGTATCACGTTCTCTCTCTCCTACGCAAACCTCGATGCACAGGTAATTAACTCTGGATGTTTAACCTCTCTTTGCACACAGGTACATGATAATTGTATTGACGAGGGACGTACGCTGCACTGCATTACACGCCTAATATCTTCTACCATGATGATAGCTTCTACTAGCACAAATTCGACCAATACCACCAAACTCGANACCTCGATGCACAGGTAATTAACTCTGGATGTTTAACCTCTCTTTGCACACAGGTACATGATAATTGTATTGACGAGGGACGTACGCTGCACTGCATTACACGCCTAATATCTTCTACCATGATGATAGCTTCTACTAGCACAAATTCGACCAATACCACCAAACTCGACTACTCTCCGTTCAAAATTGATGTGCATTAAATAACTTCTTTGACATTCCTTGTCCTCAGTAGCACTGTACTAGTGCAGTGTCACGAGTAGGACAGGACAGGATAACAAGTTGCAAAATAATCATACTTAATGTGTACTTTATGTGCTAGTGCAAACAAATGTCGTACATTGTATGTAGATATCAATGTACGTTCTTCCATAGTAACAAAAACCATTAGTATGCATGCATGCATATCCTGCAGATATATGTATTTGACTGAATACACCGCTATAGACTCTCGACTTGAATCTTGAATCTGAGACTACATTACATCTCGAGTGCTAAGTCAACTGTACATAGCCATCAGTGAGAAACGATCAAAAACGTTTGAACTTGTATTTGACTAATAAAAATAAAAGAAGTACCAACTTCGTCATGTACTGGATTGTAGAGTAGCAACCCTTATACAAACACTTGAGGCTTGAGGGGTACACATAATTCGATTGTTATTTTCCCTGTTTCGCAGAAAGTAGTCACGCTGCTGCTCCGGAGAATCAAATGAGTATTACGATTAATTAAAATTTTATTGACAGCATTTTCATACTACCTACAGAATGAATGAGATGCATAGAGAGAAAGAGAGAAAATACTTGGCAGAACTGTACACATCAATACCAATCCTGACTGCTTGACGCCTCAAGCCTCATCAACATACAAGGTTAATCTTTACTATATTATAGTCACAGCGCCGTTGTAGTTGTCTTCGTTATCGTCGTCATTTCTTTATTCGCTGACTTTGACTTTTGATTACGATTATAAATGTACCTCGTGACTTTTCAAATAACTAAGTTGTGAATTTATTGAGAAATCTACCTGCACAAGCAAGGTGTAATTAGGAAATTCATTCCGAGTCGAACTAACATCGAGTAAGTACGTGTTTCCACTAGTCATAATAATTCCGAGCTAATTTATTGGAAATATCCTATCATCCCTTCGAGTGTAATGATAATTATTTCATAAATTAACTAAGACGGTCCAGTTAATGAATTTGCTAGTGAAAAATGGCTAAGGGCATCTAATAACTTAATTAGCTAACCTTTGAAATAATTGCCTACCTACTAATGTAAATTTTAATGCTACCTTACGACCTATACGGACAGCATGGTTCTTCTCGGTATTTGGGTGACGTTGATGTTGCTTCAGTAACTGATGACAACGATGGTTATCATGCCAGCGAATAGCACTGATTCTCATACATTCAAAGAAAGGAAAAAGTTATGCCTTTTGTGGGTTGCGCAATTACAAATAATTGTTATTCGCTAATAAAGACTTGAATGGAGTGTGCACAGATTTTGTTAGCGCTGAGTTGGTCTATATTTACCTTACTTTAGATTATTAATGTCAGGTTCAATTTCAATTGCAGCTTAAAGAAAGTATCCGCGTGTCGGCGCGCCTCATATCATGTGTCCATTCCATATCCCATTCAATACAGTATGTACAGTTACAGTATGTATCTGAACCTATCAGCACATGAGAATGAAACTGAATGTCATTGTGGCACTAGGTTTTCTATGACTTACGATTTACGATCGCTTTACCTGATTTAAGCACTCGCCACTACAGCCAAACCACAAACGTATGCTATGCTTCTTACTAATTTCAAGTAATTTTTATACTAGGGCTTAATCAGATATTTAATTTAGGCCAAAGCAGTTTCAAATTGGAACACGTTATTAGTAATTCTACCAACAGACATTTACACAGACTTAGAGTGTATATATCTAAAAAGTATAATATCATGTGCTCACATCGCATCGGTACAATCTATTAATCTATCTGTCTTTTTATGCTTGGGTGTCATGGTCACATGGTCATGAATTTCCAAACTTTGCAGAATTTGTACCTCTTCACATGTGGATGTGCATGTGCTTATGCATTTGGATGTGGACATGAGGGTGTGAGTGCATTGTATTCAAATAGGAATTCCAGCTTAAACTCATACTTCCAATTCAAACTTTCATATGTTACTAATTATTGCCTATCACAGAATCGTAAATATGTTGTTAATATATATGCATACTAATTGCAAACTTATTAGCTAAAAATAAACGTGCCAGTACTGCCAGTAAAAAACCTAATACATAAATATATAATAAATCTTGCTAGTAATAATACACTTGGTCACTTGGCTAGATATTAGCGTGATAATAAGATAAAAATAAACTTGTTAATAATACAAAAACGTGGATTGATAATAATATAGTTAAGTTGTAAACTAGTTCCTAAGGTAAAAATAAACTTGTTAATAACATAGAGATAAGCACGTGCTATACTTTTACTTTACTCTTGAATTTTTACCCAGGAGTACCTACTGAGTATCGTTGATAGTAACAAAATATGGGCAGGAAGGTGCTTATAGGTAGTCATTATCACCGAGTGCAGAACACTAAACTAACACACGAAAACAGCAGCACCAGCAGTAACATCGGCAATCAACACCCTCTCAGAAGATGCTATTAGTAATACATTACATTGCACATTGCACATCTAAATAGATGTGAAAAATCTGCAGCTATTCCAAACAATGCAATGCAGTAAGTCAGACAACAATATGAAAATATGATACACATCTTGGCAACCGGTTAGTAGAATGTAAAATACACAGCTCGAATGAAATAAATCTCAACAACAACTTCACAGGATATTAGCAACATAGTAGGTAGGTCGTTGTAGCAATAATTATAGTACTAACGATGATTCTGGTAAACTTTTAAGTAAATGCCTTAGATTTCAGATGCGCTCCTGATGCTTCATAGAATTAATTACCTGTATCAAGATTTTTCGCATTAATACCTACAGGCTTAGTGTGTGTACTATTTACAAATACAAACACACACAAACTTCTTCACGTAGCAAAGTCCTACCTGTGCTTCCTTACCTGCCTACATCATTTGCACTATTAAATTACTATTCTCATGAAGATTTCATGTGCTGCACACATTATTGCTCAAGTGTTTAGATAACCAGGAAAAGGAGGGACTGACAAAACTATCGCTGGCGTTCCCAACTTACAATATTCAGAAAACGAGAAATAATAGGTGGAAAATAACACTTTGAATTTGTTAATGAAACAAATTGGTTTTTCTAGTAGGCAGGACACATGCTTCGCGTAATTCATGTTTCGTTTCATGTACACAATCCAATGCTGGTAGGCTGCCGGCTGGTCGTAGTAATATTTAAGTAAGGCAATGAACACAAAAGGTTATGCATATGCATCATTATGCAAATGCATAGGATTGATTTAGCTCTATTTATTTATAATATGCACATGCATTTTCTATTGTGATGAAGTGGTTGTTATTATTACGTCAGAAAAAGGATTCGGCTCTGATTGCAATGTGCATATGTTTGTACTGTACGAGTATGTAGGTACATTATAATTCTGTGGTCCTCATGATGGTTGCCTTTGCTGCTGTCTTTGCCTTGCATAATTAGTATACGTATGCTGCCCACAGGTCAGTAGGTCCGTTGACATAGCGTTGGAAGGATTGACTTCAAAGCTGCATGAAATAACAACGTAAGCAATAAATTCTACTCCCGTTCTTCTCGCTCAAATACTACAAACTCTCAATTTAAATTCAAAAACAGTAATAATTATTATTGACAGCCTGCTTACTTACAAATTTGGAGTGACTAATTCTTTGAGCTTTTAATTCAACTGACAGCGATTGACGTTGGCAGACTTGGGACAGTGAATGTCGAATGTCGAGTCGACTTGTCTTCGACTTACGTTAGAGGCATGGCATGGCATGACATTGTATCTCTGTAGTAATTGTATACAGGTCCGAAACACTTTAATCTCACTTAAGCTGAAAATCGATCACATCAAATCTGAAAGTGATAACAATACTTTTCGTCTACCTGTTGTCGCATGGAAATACAAGCCAAAGTATTAGCTGAGAGCTATTGAGTTGCCTTAGCCTAGGTATGCGTATTGGTTTTATTAGCGGGGATTTGGTATGTATGTAGAATGTGCAGTGTATGTAGGGTAGAATGGTTGACCACACAGTTTAATGGTTCAGAGAATTGGTTGTCTTTAAACACTTTAAAGCAATGTCATGGTACTACCTACAACCACTATCACTCTTGACTTCGGCTGTCCTACCGCCATGGCATGCCGTGATTCCATTTCTTTTCTTAAAAAGAAAAAACAATTTCCTAATATCTGCAGTTATTTCATTTGTATCTACCTCACCGACATGTCCCCTCGCAATTTAAATAGACATAGAACGACTTTGAATTATTGGCATACCAAACCAAGCCAAACTAAACCGAGCGAACCGTGTAATACGTATGCAGTATATCCTTGGTGTGCTCTCAAGAGTCCACCGTCAAAGTTTAAACACTTGTACCTTCTTGTACATATTTCAACCTCATTTACATAGCATAGGCACTTATGCAAGTAGTTATAATCTGTATACAGGTGTACATAAACATTTAGCTGTGATTGCTTATGTAGCTCAAGTTCTGCGTTTGAAACAATGACGAATGCAATTCCACAATCAGGAACAAAAAATAATTTGATTTTATATTTATCTTGGTTTACTGTATTTGTTTTGTAGCACATACCAACTCACCACTCGTAAGTGCAAGCATGCCATTGGGTACCAAAGTAAAAAGGCATGCTCTGATTCTATGAATTGTGGATTGTCGACGTCTAATCCATCGTATCGTATCTAAATTAAATCAGCCACCTACATCAGTCAACGCCAATTCTCGAAAAGTATAAATCAATGTGAAAATGACTTTTTAGTAAAAAATCAAGTCACGAAAAAAATATCCCTGTTAGCACCTCTCAATATTCCTTGCGGTGTTGTATGCAGTCGCATTTTGTCAATGTGACTATACACTATCCTAAATGGAGGTCTCTAATTCCAAAACAGCGAATCTTACCAATTCTTACTGAGTCCAATTTTCAACGTGATCATGAACTCTCGATAAGAGATGGATTCGGGATGGGATTAAGATTAAATCCTTATTTTCGATATCGGTTTAAACTTTACACATTTACACTCATCTCCCACTCATCTCTAATATAGAAAATTAAAAGGTTCGTAATCATGGAAGGAGAATCTCTAACTCGTTGAAGTCTGGTAGGAGATTATTATTATTTTTCAATTAGAGATTATCCATTTGTGGTAGTGTACTCAGGTAGGTACGTTTTATGTTGCGAGTATTTACAAGGCACCGGTGTGTCAATTCACAAGTATTGGTACAAGTACCGGACCAGTATGAATTGCAGTGTCACTGCACAAAGACTACGGTAGAATTCAACAAAGCTGAACTCATTGTTTCTCAACAAATGGAGGCTTATTAGACCAGAGACCAACGGCGTCTTAATGTAATCGTAAAATCCACACACACGTGCTCAACTTCCCAGTGCATTCATCAATAATAAAAGAGTGGAAGAGCTGAAAGTAAAAGTTTATTAAGCTCATTATGTGACTCCGTACAGTTTGGGCAAGCGAAGGATACTCACTCGGTATTGTTAGTGGATTAGATGACTGTACGGTGCAAGGAACTTGAAACTTGAATGATACAATACGTGGAACTTTATTAAAGTGTCACTGATGAATGCGGATTTGCAATAAATCTGTCACTAGTGTTTTGCTGTTAATTGTAAGTGACTTCATTGAAAGATAAGTTTCCCAGTTTTTTATTTGCTGTGCAATCCGACATAAGAACACGTCACTTAACAACTTGCAGGAGTCCGTGTCGTAAGTTCGTCAGCAACAAGCAAAAGAAAGAAGTGGAACGTTAATGAGTCAGACTTGAAACGGAACTTGAGATGTTTGTTTGGAGTTGAATACGTATGTATACGTAGGCACCAACTTGTTGTTTTCGCTTTTGATTATCCTTCTATCAGCGGTATCTATTTTCCAGTGAAATGTACCTACCTTACGTACATATGTGGGTCGGCACATGAATCTTTGTCGCTGTCGTTTTCCTTGCTGCAGCGTCATCTCATCATGATCTCACACAGGTTTCAACGTGAATAACGAATTTATGAGAACGTATTACCCAACAAAGTTTTACTAATCAAAATATCCCCCGTGAGACAACTCTAATCTAGCCTAATTGCTGACCAATCTGTCGGCAGAAAAGCTTAAATAATTTGCAAGCTCCTACTTCGTGGCGGTAAGGATTCGAGTGCCGACTAAAGGTGACAGTTTAGGATGATTAAGAGGATCATAAACTGAAGTTACGGCTTTGCTTTAATAGTTCGCGTTGGCTTTCGCTTTCAGCCAGCTAGTCACTCCGTCAGTTTGGCTGCAAATGAGTTCAAAAATGTATGACACGGTCGTCGCCGTTGCTCCTAGCTCTCTGCATTCTCCATCTGCTCTTGCTCTTGTCTACAGTCTACAAGTCGTAATAATGTTAAGCTAGGTATTAGAGAGACTGGTGGCATATTTAGGCACTTGGATAGATTACATGATTTTTATTCTCTTAGTCCCATAACTGTCTTTATGAATGTGTGCAGTTGCAGAAAAAAAGAAAAGAAATGCGTCATCCAGAATTTAAATGAAAATAATTATACAAATGCAAATGTAAAGTGGAAATGCAAATACATTACTATACTGGTACCTCGTCCTCCTAATCTCCTTGTAATACAGAGGAGCTCCAACTTGAATGGAAAAATGAACAACGGAATCACATGAAAAAATAATGGCAAATGAAGTCGACAATTAAACAACTCCTAAAAATTAGTATAATTACGTTTATCATGGTAATATCAGCGTGAATATTTTATAATGAGAGCATGGCATGCGGATCTTAATTCTTTTAACTCTTGCTCTTAGCAATATACCTATGCATCTAAGTTGGTATTTCCTTCATTCTTCCTTACTGTCTGTCTCCGTGTCTACAGTTTATAGCTTGTATTGTATGTAAGTAGTTTGCTTTATCGAATGTATAAGTATTTATATTACCTATATGTATATATAAGTGCACTTATTAAATCCAACGCAAATTATATCAACAAAGGAACAATGCACTTGCCGCCTTAAATGCGTACACAGTAAATACTACTACAGTGTATACTAAACAGTAGAAGAAATGCAGAAACGAAAATGCCCCTCATCAGGCCAAGCACCGACACACACAGTACGAAGTAATATCCTAATGCATTTTTCCATATTTGTAAGTATGAACTGTAAGAACAGAGTAAGTGTAAGTAGATGAAGGTAGTCAGTCACAATTATGCTTGTGAACGATAAAAAGCATATAGCTGGTAAACAACCCTGCTTCATGTACAAACTATGAATTACCTAAATGCGGTACCACTACGCATCACTACATGATTTAATATCCATATATGCCCACCTATATGTTACAAGTTACAATCATAAATAGGTATGTAAGTATGTATACGACCTACCTACACAAAATGAAAAATAAAGTGCAGCTTTGTCTCTATGTACAATGTACCAAACCAAACTAACTAAGGCTGTACTTACAGCTTAATAACCATTAGTATTTCGTATACGTTACAAGGTACAAATTAAGATAAATAATCGACACTTTTCTGCTCCTAATGCAACAGGTTACATCACCGTTCAGCTCAGATATTAGTCTTAAATATCGAGAATCACACAGCAGCGACACAGAAGAGAAGGAAAGAGCGAAAAGAGCAACGAAAACTTTTAAAGATATCGAAATCATAAATATTAATTGACAATGCTTTAGCATTCCGCGGTCTAACATAAAATACACGATTCAAAGATACAATACACAATTTCAATTTGACTCCGTCCTTCCTGTGAGTGCAAATGATAGAAAACTTCTTTCTTTTCAATTTCATCTGCAGTCCCAAACGATCCAAGTACAAGTTTCTTCTTTTTGATTGCAATAAAGCATAAAATGAATTACTTGAACCGTAATAGTTAATTGAAAATGGAACTAAGTACGCCATAAATACTGTTGGTGCTCATCCTTCCACAGGCTACAGTAGTAATCATCTCAGACTTTTTAAGATGTAGCAGAGTAAGCAGCACTGATGGGCATGAAAGTACGACAGCAATACAAAATGTAATGCAATCATGTGGAAGTGAACGAGTATAGTAGTAGGTACGTACGGAATAATATACTCCAAGATACAAAATGGATATGCAAGCAAGTATAGATTTATTAGGTGGATGTTATCCTATGCCTTTATGTATATAATAACAATAACCATAGATAATAATAATACGCAGTAGTTACGTGTTTCGGATCTTGTCATGTTGGTGTTGGTGGTTTGGGTTTTCGAGCTCATTGTTCTACCTGACTGGTCTGATTCTGAGTCTGGTGAGTTTAGCATAATTTGCTATAAATTTTTATTTTCATCCATAATTTTCCCCAGTCGTACCTACTTCCTCAAAAATTGCTAATTAGACATACAATAATTCCCAGTTTCGCTTAATTAATACGGGACAGGAGGCATGGCTCACTTTATAATATATCTTACTTGGGGCCTTATGATTAATTATTTTACACATATTCTTGTCTTGAATCCAATTATAATGTGAAATCAGTTATGGAAGAGAAAACAACCTTGCCTCATAACTACAGAATTTTATAAATTTTATACAGATTTCTGGGCGCAGAGATACTCAGCTATTGACCACTCACTAGTGCAACTTTATTTTCAGAGTTTTCAGATTTCAGATGATTGCTACTTGTAATATTGCATGCTCGGTTGTTTACGACTTTACTACGATTCATAGCTAATATTAATTGTAATTGCATTTTTACAAGCAACTTAATAGGTATGGGTATATGACAAGAAAATAGGTTTCTTAGTTGGATTTACATATGTACATATTATTAAGCATATAGGTTCGTCCTGTACATATATTGATATGGAGAAGTAAAAAGGAAAAGCCCCATTGTATCATAGGTATTCATACCATAAAAATATGTCAAATAAACATGCTACGTAGGTAATGTAGATTTTTGGTGTCGATGCATAAAAACGTCGGGATTATTTATGTGAATTATTGTCCTATGCCAGACAATCAGGCTAGACGCCGTGAACGTTCTCTCGAATAAATATGCGAGTGTGCTGTACTGTCTGGAATGGCAACAGCCGTACAATAGAATTCGACGCACTTCCTCACGTAAATACAACAACGGATATAATTTATTATTATTACATCAGCAGAATTAAGTGAACCAATTAAGCATGGTTTTATTACAAAAAGTCTGGAATATTACAAGAAGTAAATGACGGCGCATTCAAACCATGTACAAAGAGGAAAAAGGAACTTGAGTGTGTAATAATTTGAGTGCGTACCCCAACCAGCACTGAATAGTAATTACATTTTGCATGGTAATTCATATAATTTTTTCCGCGAATAAAAGTCGTACTATTATCCTTATTAAACTCTTGCTTTTGTCTACATTGTTTCCTAAAGCTGGATTTACTCTTGAATACCTCCTGCAAGTCTTCCCAATTTTTTTAATCGTCCTTTATTTTTTCTTTGGATTTTGAATGGGGAAGTAGAATTAGAACGAGAACGGAGATGGGAATAGGAGTTATGTGAAGATCTTGATTACCTAGTCTCATCTACATTATTATCCTAGATATGCAATGAATATGATACTGTGCTTTTTGTGGTATTGAAAATAAATTAATCTCGCTGTTTTTATGGAAATTAGGTTGGTAATTCAAACAAAACTTCATGACTGAATCAGGTGAGTTAACTGAGCTGAATGTGCAACAGAAAGGCTGGTTCTTCTAAAAGCAAATCATAAAGGAAGATAAAAATGCAATATTGTTGCTAAAATTGAGTTCATATTTTACTCTTTACACGTTCAAGGAAATTCTATCTGACTATCTGTCTTCTTTTTCATTTGCGTATGAGCGTTCACACACAATTATTATTATGAAAGAAAGGATAAGGATAAGGATGTGATGAGATGAGATGAGGTGAGATGAGAATGTGAGGCCTATGAGGTTAGTCAGTGGAAACGTAGCTTGTATTTCGAGACACGGACTGAGACTGCAACTGTGTCTGCACTTTTACGTTGTCAGTTCTGTAGATTTATCGTCCTCACCTCACCTAACTTGACGCCTTACGATTCCAAAGTCTTCCAGATTGCAAATATAGGGTAAGATATTTAAGGTGTTTCAGGATCCTCAATTCAAGAAATGTTCAACCTATGCATGTACTCTGCTCCCATTATATCTAATATCAGTTAAAATTAATGCTTGAAATTAAAGGTACACTTAAACCCAGAACCACAGATTCCTCCAATTCCTATCTTAAAACACTGATCATAGAAGGACTGACCTACACATGTCAAAGATGAACAATAGAAAGGTATACACGAAGAGGATGAAAAATTATGGAATGGATATTATTGTGAGAAAATCGATTTGAATTACTCGTCAAATGGCACCATTGGTGACCCATAAAATCTTATAAAATCATGCCATTTCACTTCACCTTGAGAATCTCTATCATTTACGAATTACGAATCATGTCGTAGATGTTTGATTTGGTTTGACTGACATGAGTGTATGTATGTACACTGGAATACCATTGGAATTCATTCATTTATGTATGTTCATAAGTAAATACGAGTGCCTTACCACGAATCTCTTGATGCACATAGGTATATGACGTTCTAGTTATGGTGACATGGAAGTTTGATGCAATAGAATCATCTTTTATGGTGTATCATAAATGCAGAAACTTTACTCATAATGAGTCATATTGCTGTGGTTTATGACTGAGACTATGGGGACGAGGAATACAGGACCAAAACCAGAACCACGTGTAAAGATAGATAGACCCAGAGCAAAATCACTGACTGTAAACCGACAATGACAACCGACCCGTCGGGCGGATGTTGAGTAACACTAAATCAGTTTAGTAAAACAAAGATTTCGTACCATTTTACTGGCATTTTTATGCAATAAAATTACTATCATTAAATAGAATATAATAATAGTTAGCATCAGCAATTTAAAGTACAAGTGAAAGATACAAAGTTCGATGCATTAGTAGCACCATTACTTACATTAATTCCTCTGCAAGAGTCGAGTAAAGATGCGAGATACGTGCAGGAGGAAAAGGAGTAGACCATCTTCGACTTCGATTTCGTCTTCGCTCAACCTGATACACGGTTATACATTATAGAGATCTTCACTCTGCACTCACTCCACACAATACGGTCGATCTCCTGACAATGAAACAAGATTCTTATCAATTCTCTACTTGCTTTACTTACTCATCGTCGTATAAGAAATGATATTGGCGTCATTAAAAGCATGAAATGTCTATTTGTACCGGGCAGATCATTGCATACAGACGATGTGACGGGAAAAAAAGTTATTAACTTTACTAAGAATAGAATGATGACACGACATCAACATCGAATTCCACGTCAAGCCAAAGTCTACCTGGATTTCGATGCAGATTTCGAGCTCAAAGTCGAGACTTTAATATTCTACAGACTTCAGATACATCACCGTATCACTTTCATGACATTATAAAAACGAATACCTACATTTATATATATAAGTTATTAGAAACATTTGCGACCACACCAACGCACACTGCGAGACAATGTACTAATATCTTGATTCTTGATGGATCCTTACTCTATTTTCCGTGGCAAACAAAAAGGTTGATGGTTTATGTAAGAGACGCAGTAACTATTCTGAAATCGAGAGTAAATTTACAATGGCAATTATTAAAACCTTTTCCCTGTTTAATCTTTAGTTGAGATCATTAGTCTATTAGGTACCTTTTGAAACCAACTCCTCCATTTGGCTGACAAACGTGACCCAGTATAATCATCGAATAGATAAGGTTCCACAATTATTGACATATTGATATTGTTTATTCTTATTAATTTAGTATTATGCAACCCACTGACACGCCGCGTATTGTAAACCATTCGACTTTCAGCGATCTCTCCCCTGTGCAGACAGTCAGTGTGTCATTTAATTTAATAGAAGGTTAAGATTAAATTAGTACTCCTCACTCTCAATTCTCAATGGCATTGTCTTCATTTATAATGTTATCAATGTTATGCAGTTACGTTATCTTCCCATCCAAATTCGGCATAGCCATAATTACACCAAATGTTTAATCATAGTCATATTATACTCTCGTATAAACACACTATAGGTTGTTACCAAAGTAATGGTTCCTAACGGCTCTTTGTTTGTCCGTCCAATTCTTTGGTATGCATTAAAATGCTCATCACATCACAAATACATGGATATGTGTATATTACGTACACCTATGCAGCTACGTATA